>KB673090.1:3742336-3817030 GCA_000349145.1 Anopheles dirus
ATAAGGGAGAGAATTTTGTAGGCGGTATTCAACACCGTAATACCCCTGTGGTTGCTGCAGTCCAACCTATCTCCCTTCTTGTATATGGGATAGATGACACCAAGACTCCAATCACAAGGCATCGATTCGCTATCCCATACCTCAGTAACTATTTGATGAATCTCATTTGTTAGTGCTGCCACGAAAGATTGGTTAGATTTAAAACTTAAGACAGTTTAACTAGTTTAAAAGTGTGATTTACGCATTAATCGTCAAGAACATTTCACTTCACCACATGAACTGGTTTAAATGAACTTGAAATGAACTTTAAATGAACTTGATCAATAAGTAGCATACAAATAAGTAATTATCCTTGCAGTGGATGATTACGATAAATGTTAAAAAGTGGTGTGTAGAAATCGATCCTGAACTCATTTATACCTCAAATTTATAAGAAAAACATGTAAAATAATTTACACCACAACTATGTAGAATGAAAATAATGCAAGAAAAATAAAATTTAGTGGAAACATTTATATTTTACACATTCTTCATGAAGTATTTGTAAAAGCTAAAGCAGCAGCTCGATACCAGACTCGATTCTACTTGAATTATTTTCAAACGTTAATATATTATTTAAAATTTTCGATCATAGATTTTGGATGCTCAACCGAAGCAGATCTCCTACGACATGTTTTCAAATTTCCTAACTGATTTATTCAATTTTACAATCTCATTTCCATATCCTTCCCAGCTGCTGATTATCATTCTGTGAATATATTACTCTGTTGCATTTTAAAATTGCTTCTACTTAGTTGTATGTTCCTCGTCCTCGTAGTTTTTTTTAATATTTTTGTTGACCCTGGGGTTGGGTTCACTACACCGAATATGAATAATGTAATTGTGTTTTTTTCTCTTTATTGTTCACGTTTTATCCGTAATCACTATCACCCTACTAACCCGAACCATTCCGTCTATCCTTCTCTTCCAGCATGCGAGAATACGTGGAGGAGAACGAAAAGAACGATCCACTGATTCACGCACCGGACAAGAAGAATAATCCTTGGGCCGAGAAGGGCAAATGTGTCATCATGTAAATAGCGTCCTATCTTCTACCAATACTTCTTCTTCTACTTCTACTACCACTACTACTACTACTACTACTACTACCACTACCATCACCACTACTAGAACTACTTCTACAAACCAAGCCCAACCACTGTTTTGCTACAACTTTCTACCCTCGGAGGCAAAGTGTGTTTGTATGAGAGAAAGAGAGAGAAAGAGCCACACTACGTGTCTCAGCTTCGTACCGAAAAGTACCACTTTGTTCCACTTTGGGAACCGATCCGCTCAGTGCTTCGATGTCGTACATAATCCACTGCCTCTGCTGCCGGCGCTCGTACTAACTCTGCTTTCCTCCACCATCATGCTCTGCTGCTTCGCACGGCAGCAGTTTGTTCCATTTTTGGTACCAAATTTTGTGTGCTCCTGCGCCAGCAACCAGCAAGAATCTCTCAGGATACAAGAAAAAACAAACGATTCAAAGAAATGCGAAAATCAATCAAACACAAAAACTAGTTCTAGGCACTAGAATACACCGGAGAAGTATGATTTCTTTTTCGTTTAAGCCCGTCTAGATTGAATTTTTGATTGTGTTCGCTTTGTTGCCATTTATTTGTGTTAAGGATAAGCGAGCGCTTAAACAGCTTGATTACGAATTATCCTTTGAAGCCTACCCACGGGAAGGCTGAGCGAGTGTGAAGCGGCAGAGAGAGGAGAAGGAAAGCAGACGTGCGCCATCTTGCTTCGAAATCTCATTGCGATCTGTCCATTAGCTTTAAGTTCCGGTTTTCGGAACAGGATCGGTGTTGCGTTGCGTTATTTCGTTTGTACTCTCCGTTCGTATGTGTGCGTACAGTAGTAGCAGCAGCAGCAGCAGCAACAGCAGCAGCAGCAGCAGCAGCAGCAGCAGCAGAACAGAACACACAGAAGCCACCACAACCACCACAGTTTGTAATCTCCCGAGAGTGAAGTCCGCGTGATTTGTGCAAAACGAACAAAAACTGTGCAAAATTAAGCAAAAACGAAAATTAAAGAGAAGAATTAGCACGAGCGGCTAATTGCAAACCAAATCGACCAAAACGAACAATACGAACTAAATATTTATAATGCTATCAGTTTCATTGTGTATGCTTTCGCCTGTTTGTTGTTTTCTGTTGTTTCTTTCTTTCCTCCTCTATCTTCTACCACATACCACGGGTGGGAGGGACGGGGTTAGGGGTTAGGAGCGGAAAACTGCATTGCACATACACATTATCACATCGTGTGTACTATGTGTAGATAGCTAGCCGGGCATGTTGTTCTAGTGAACGTCGCATGGGACACGCAAGCAAAACAGCAGAAAGGCGGGCTTCCGTGTGCGTTGCTCGTCCCGACACTGCGTTGAGGTGGTTTGCCACGAATGTGTGTGTGTGTGTGTTCGTGTCTTGTTGTACGTGTCCGGGAATAAATCATACACATGCATGTCCTATAGTGTGCTCGTTGCGTGGCGTCGTGTTTCCTTTATTTTCGAGTTTACTGTTTGCTTTCGTTGTTTTCTCGATCGTTGTTGTCTGTTCGAAGCTTTTTGCTTCATAGGCTTTTGTTTCCACGTTGTTTCGTTTGTGTTATGTCGTTCTGTGTACTTACGGTACAGAAAACGTGTCCTGTTTGTTTCTGTTTCTTATGTTTGTAAAATATTTCTGTGCAATATTTCTTAATAAAGTGTTATTACATAAGTTAATTGCACAGTTGCGTATTGCATATAAGACGTACAGTGTCGGACAAGTCGATAAGACAACTTCGAAGTTTTGACGTACATAACCCGTTTAGTTAAGGATTAAGAATAGCGCAAATTATCGATACATTTTGACTATTCTACTAACGCAATGTTTGCATGACTTTAAACATATTTACTATCGAATAATGTTGTAACTGAAGATCCAGTTTTTTTGTAATTGCCATTCGTATTTCTAAGATACTTTCCATGAAGATCTATACTATTATTATTTCATTATTTTCCATGAATTATGAATAGGATTAGAGTTTATAGATTCAGCAGGCCAGGAATGTTGATCTCGTTCTTGCTCCACTATGAATATCTTGACTGGTATCTTCTATTATAAAGAATATTACATGAATATGTATGTTTGAAGTAGTAAATAATGTCCTATATAATAGCAACAATATTGATCGACTTGAGAAAGATAATAAGTACATAAATTACCTTTAATTGACATTTGCTAGCTTAACAGAGCGCATCAGAGATAGTAATATAAAGCGCTAGTGCCATAGTAGCTTCCATAGTCGTGGTTATTGATTTGTCCAACACTATACAACCAAGATAAGCAATCTACCAAGAATATGGGTCTACGTTTAGAAGGCTTAAACATGTTAAAAAGATTCGAAAAATTGTACATGTATTGACATCTTGAGCTAAATTTGCAGAATGCTATCTTCAACGAGAGTTATGATGAAGAGTGAGTTGTTAAACCTGTTTGTTTGTGATTTATTCATTCTTTGTTTACTGTTCCTTTGCATATAATCTCTATAGTTCTTTGAGTATAGAAGTGTGAAGTACTTTCACTATTCCTTTTATTGTAGACTCTGACATAAAATTAAAAGTTTGTAAGTGTCTATCTTTAGTACCCATTATGGGATCTCATTGCGGAGCGATTTGCTGCTTAAGCCTACTTTGGTGTGTGTTAGAAACGTTTAGAATACAGTTCCACGGTGTAAAGAAAAGAGCATCAATCAGTGAAGTGAGACACTCTTGAGGGAAACACACACACACACCCACACACTGCATTCTCCACACGACGACCCGCGCGGAAGCACCTTCACTAAGGCAAGGCTCTCTGGTGCCTGTTCGGTTCTCTTTCTCTCTCACCTTACCTTCGACAGATAAACACGGCACGCTTCGATGTTCACCTATGTTTAGCGATGCTGCAACCGCTGAACAAACGTGCGACGACGCTCACGTTGGTCGCGGAAGTCGTAATGCTTGTGGAGCTTCCGGGATTTGGCGCGTGGGATTGACATTGAAGGGGCGTCGGTGGGTTGAGTGTGCGGGCCAAGCGTAGGTGCAGCAATGCAAGCCGAGTGTCGTCGTCGTCGTCCAAACCCCATCCACACTTCTGCACGCTACAATCCTTGCAGCAAGAGCAGCAGCAGCAGCAGCAGCGGCGGCAGCAGCAGAAGCAACAACGTTCGCAAGATCTCGATGACCGACGAAGCGACCAAGCGCATAATGATTCCACATGTTTTCACATATACTACCACGTACGCGATCGATAAGGAGTAGGGTTTAGGGGCAGGTTTTGAAGGTAATATATTTAACACGAATCTAGTCACAGAATACCAGTTTTTTGCCCTTGTGTGTTTCGATTTCCTCTTTCGTAAACGAACCAGTGCAAAGCAAGCAAGAGAAAAGTTAACAGGAGAGTTGTTTTTTCGTTAAACTTTTGGTTTTCACCGGCGTATAGTGGAGGGTACGATGAATAGCAAACAAAACAGAAACATCAGGAACTAGATCTTCTACAATCGGAGCCGATTCTTTAACGAAACATTCTCGCCATTGGCCGACCCCGTGTGTGTTCAAACACTGTCCCGTGCATCGAGCGCAGATCCCTGCTTGTCTGCGGCGGGGTAGTTAGATTATAGCCAGACAGAGCTGTCCGCCACGATGCCAGGCCCTCTTCGTTTCTGCTAAAACACACGTACCATCTAATGTAGGATTTAACGAACTCAGCCGGCAAGCGCAACCAGTAATGAGATAAGTTTCTATGCATCTGTAATTCGTAGCTGCCTCCCATCTGGATCGAGGGTAATACTTCATCGGCCAATCATTTCCACACACACACGCAACCTTTCTCCTCTCACTTATCCCCTTTCATCTGCATGTTTAACCACGGGCGCGTTCATTTCGTTCAATTCGATCGCTGCATACGATACCGTGTCCTTCGCAATTGGCACTCACATGTGTGGAGATCCGAAATCCGAAAGCACCGTGTGGACGGGTTTTTTCTCCTTTTTGGTTTTTGGTTTGTTTCAAACAAATTACCTGTTAAACGTATCGCAACGCTAGTATATACATTTAAAAAAACCAAATCATTACCATTAATAAAAGCAAAGTCAAAACTATAAACGAAGAACATTCACTTTTCCTAGAAATAAAATAAACGATCCTTAAAAAAATAGCCAACCCGCGTGACTTGCGTTGCTTTTCTGTGCATGTGGTTTGCTTTTTTGCAGGTGTATTTCTTTACTTCGCTTCGCTTTCACTTTGAATTTGTTTTCCGTTATTAATGCAATTGGTAGCTTAGAATAAATGGTTTTCCTTATAAAAAAACTCATAGGAAACTGTTGGAAATCATGGTTGAAAATCGACATTCAAACCACTCAGTTCGCTTTGCTTAGTTCGGACACAAACCTGTTTATATGTCGACGAGTGCTTTTTTTCGAAAACATGTCGATATAAGCTTTCGAATGAATGTTTATGAAAAAGTTTACTAAAATTGGATTACTGTACAAGAATACTGTCCGAAATTGATCCGAACAACTTTGTTTTAAATCTTTTTTCTTTAACCATATCCAAATGGTAAACAGCAAAATTTGTAGGTACTAAAATCGATGGTAAAATTAGCGATGAATGCATATTGGGAACAAGTGGAGATATCAAACATAGTTTTAGTATATGTTGTCTCAATTATCATTATAACCCTTTGTTCATTTATTTGTTTATTTATTTCCGAAAACATAAAGTCATCTGACAGTAACTGTCTTACAAATACATTTGCTTTCAAATCACACAAAAAGGTACTTGAATCGCAAAAACAGACAAGAATCATATTCTTTCAATATCGTATATTTTACAATTATCGTATATTTTCTGCATAGTAAGTAGGCTTAGGTTGAATGTTGACTTTGCGAGAAAATTGGCAAATTCATGAAAGTTCCTGGTCTTTCCGCAGAATAACGGTCGATAGATCGTTCATGTCATCGACTACTATTTTGCTGACTTGGTTACCGATTTCTACGATATTTGTTTGCTCATCGGCTCATCCTCATACACCGTGAAACAAATATCATGACATTGGAATCAGCTCAAACACCGAAACATTACAGTGATGAACCATGATCTGAAACTCGAACTCATGATTATCCATTTCACATTCTATCATGATTGAGTTTCTTAATAATAGATGAAAACATCTGCAAACATCAACAGTCAAACGCTTTTTTCTATTACACTAAGTACACTAAACTATTTCACAACAAAGACCATCGTGGCACTGTTTTCGAAAAATCGGGTTGGTGTCTACACTAAGAAAGCTTTTATCACTGAGAAGACCTGCAGTTATGAACCACCTTGTATCAGAAAGATAAAGCTCCACTGGTTTGCATTCGAATAATTATCACAATTTTAGTATATTTGTTTATAAATATATTTAATCTTTGTGAAAAATACATTATAAAAACACACACAGACAGTAGTTTTACCTTTTTCCCAATGTTTTCAACTAGTTTTGCCGCAACGCATGCGCCCATTTTCCTCTACGCTATCTCAGTGTCGTTACACAAGCGTTACACTCTGCGCCACATGCTTCGTTCTACAAACAAGGCAACATCCAACCAAACCAAAAGCACTTGTCTCGCTAGGAAGACCTTGCGCTTTCCCGGCACAACAAACATTTTCCTCCGGATCTGTACGTCAACGACGTGGGGATGTGTTTGTGTGCCCTCTGTAAAAGGTTTTTTAAATTAATTTTGGGCACCTTTTAATTTATTCCTGAACCGTGCGTTATTTTCGCTCACGCTCTGAAGCTCTGTGTTCGTACTCGATTGTTTTGGCGGAAGAGAAGTTCTTGAGGCTGTTTGGCTGTGTGAGTGTGTGATTGCTTTTCTCGTTCAGCACCGAAAGCGGTGCAGTTCGGTGTCTTTGCCCGTGGTCGTTGTTCCCCTCGGCAATTTTTTATGCAACAACGTCGCGAGGGTACCGTGGATGATTTTTCTTCACATTTTTTCTATCCCCGTTCGGTCTCGGCTAGAGGGTGCAAACACACAGTTAAAAAATACACCGAGGGTAGCTGAGCTGATGAGTTGCGCTCATTCGGTGAGAGGAAGCGTGCGTTTTGCAACGCGCAGGGAAGGGAAGCGGGCGACATTAAACCTTCGCTAGATACGGCTTCAAGGGAGGTTTTCTTTGCACCGACGGCGGTGGAATCGCCGGAGGAACTAGACAAATGACATAAAAAACCCCGTGGCCCACGTAGAGCGAACCGTGCGCCCGGCCCCTCCCGAGGACACAAACTTGCCTGGGGTGTGCGAGTTTTTATGTTTGCGTGTTTTTTTTTGCGTCAAGAAAATGCGCGAGGGTGATGCTTTTGTCTTATTTTTATTGCATTACGCGGGCAGGAACGCGCGGCTCCGTGAGGACATTATTTTTATTCTGTTCCGTTTTTCGGAAGTCGGCAAATGTCGTGACGAAGGGGAACGCGAGGGGAGGTTTCTTTCAATCTTTCCCCACTTCCGCGTGTGTCATTTTCGTTGCTAATGTCATTTGAAATTTTTAATTTCGTTTTAGGAATATTTAAAACCAAGTTTTTTTTCATTTCCGTCTCCCATTCAGCTGTATACCTTCTGAAGGTTGACGGTGTATACGATAAGTTCTTTTTCTCTAAAGTGTTAAGGGTACGTTCGTCTCTCTTTTCCCGTTGCTATGGTGCATTGAATCCAAAGAATAAGCTTCGCTTCGATGGAGGGAGCTACAAAACGCTCATTAGCATGACTGGGAGGCATGCTTCGATGAATGTCGTTTGTCAGTTGCTATTAGGAATGAATACGATTCTATGATGAGTTATAAATTAATTGCCCTATAAGGTGGATTTATAGTACTAAGCGTGGAGAGTAGATAGACGATCTGTAAGAATGCAATTTTTCAACTTTTCTTAGTTATTTTCTACATATTGATTGTTAGTCATTACAATCTTTAAACATTCTCAGTAGTAGCATTTTGCATGCTTTATTATCGGTTTGATTTAAATGCACAAACTGTCCGTTAATACTAATCAAATTACATATGTGGTGTAATGTATACAACGGGAATGGAAAATTGATTAAAAAATGAAGATAAAATTGAACTAATAAATGAAATAATGTTTACAGTAACGAAACGTGTCAAAGAAAGTCTTCAAAAAACAATATCACATTACCAATCATTTTGCCAATTATAAAAGCTACTCTCACAAGAAATTGCACTCACTTTGATTCATAATGTGGCGATTTTGAAATATGTTTTTTATTGCATTGTACAGTAGCGCAGGAAACAAAAACGTATGTAACTTATGTCTACAAAATGCAACCCCATGCAAGCATTAGCGCAAAGCATTATAAAATAATGATTAATTCGGAAACAACGAGCTTATTTTCAAGGCAAAAAAACGGGACGCAATAGTAAAGATATGCATCAGCAATTCAAACAAAAAATTTCATCAGTATCAGAAAAAAAATTGCACAAGATTTGTTGCACTTGCGCGCGCGACATAGTCGTTGTTCGGCTGAAGTGAGAACAGAATGTGCACCGGCTTTGGATTAGTTTTTTTTTGTATTACTTCTCTGGCTTCTTTTGTGACGCTGTTTTTTTTTGTAGAATGTACTCACAGCTACACGTGGGAAATAAAACGATGCAAGTGAAGGAGATGGATGCGGAAAATGCACTCACTCCTGTAGGAAAAGCTTCCACGGAGGGAGGAGAAAGAATCATGAGAAAATAACAAACACTGACAGCTTCTCTCATAGTGTGCGAAGCTCGGTGAGAGTGAGCTCACGCTCTCATTACCCGTCGTAGCGATTTTGACGCTGCACCGTAAGACGATGGCGGAAATTAATTGTTCGGTTTTTCCTTTTTCCACGCGCAGGAAACGAATCCTCCCCCATGTTTCGGGCTTAAGAGAAAGAACGCCAGAACCCCAAAAAAGGGAGGAGCGTGTCACCGATTGGAGCCAGTGTGAGCGAACGAAATTAATTAAGCTCATTATCATTATCAGCTCGCTCCCACCCAACCACCTCCGGGTATTTATGTAATGAAACCGCTAAATGCCGTGCCGGCCTGTGCGCAAAAGCGTCGCCCAGCAGCCGCGCTTAACTGTTTCACCCGGAGTGGTGTGCGACAAAAGGTTGTATGTGCCGTCCTCTCAAGACAAATGAAGGAGAGTGTGCAGCGGATGGAGAGCAGCACGGAGAAGAAGCAAAAAAAAAGCCCCACACACAACCCATTGGCTTATACATATTTGCAATTTTTCGCACTTGGCAACACCCACAAATCAGCGCCCGCTGGCTCGGGCGACGACGCCGACGACGACGACGACGACGGACGACTTTTTCCCGGGACGATTTTCCCAGCATCCCAGCGCTAATGGGGGGTAAAAATCCAACCGGCCGCGGAAGCTGCGAAAGTGAAATAACCACACCGACCCCGTACTAATCGCTGCACGTGTGCGAGTGGGACGAGCTGAGGGAGAGAGAGTGAGCGTGAGAGCGAGAGGGTCTCCCTCCCGGGCCTGAGCTGAGCGGGACGGACGGAGAGAAAAATTAAATAATTATTCCCCATTGTTTTGTCGGCCGTGCCTTTTTCCGCTCGTGGCTGCTGCTGCGCTTCCGGCAACGCCGAAGGACCGAATAATTATGGATCCCCACTTTCTCGCTCACCAGGTCCTCGCGGAGCAACTGTTTAGCACCCCCAAAAAAGAGAGAGAGAGAGAGCGAGCGAGAGAGTGTGAACGCGAGGATATGAGGGAAATCTGCACGCCGCATGCCTTGATGAGAGCAAAAACAATGCACCGCACCACTACAGACACACATCGGTACGCGTGCGAGTGTTGTGCGCAGGTGCACCCGCACCGGGAAAGGATCCTGGGGAAATTGGCCTTGTTCTCTCTCTCTCTCTCGCTCGCGTGAGAAAACAGCGGAGCAGGGAGCAGGGTTTGTTGTCGTTATGTACACACGCACACATACACACCCACCACCGGTCGATTCTCATTAGCCAATGAACAAACGCGCTTCTAATTTTACACAAATGAGAAAAATCGCGCCCCACCGGGCGGGCGAGCCGCGGATGTCCTCCGCGCAAGCAGTGGAAGCGAGGCGTGAGCGAGAGGGCAAATCGCACACACATACACGCAACGGGAGCCAGAAGAGCTGGCTAAGTAGCGTTTTAAGTAGCTCCGGCGGAGGGTGTTTGCGAGCGTGTGTGTGTTTGAGTGTTTTTTCTTCACTTTCGTCCTTTACATTCGCGTCCTGCCCGAAGACTGAAGGAAACGCTTCGCGCGCACGCTCGTCGCCTTTCGACTGGGGGAGAGAAGGAGGGTTTGGGAGGGAAATGGAGGTGAGGGTGGGTGGCTCATTGTGTCCTCATCAGCATAGCGTTCGCGCGAATGTTGTTGCCCGTTTCATTTCGTAAGATGTGATGGGTACGTTGGTCGCGGCCGTGCTGCCAGCCTTTAACGGAAGCTTCGTGACAATTTTATTACGTTTGGTTTAATTATTTGTCCTCTAATCGCGAGGCTGTTCAACCATACAAGAGCATCTTTGAAGTGAAAAATAGTTTATTTTTTTTAATTTCTATAAATAATTAAATATGCAAATTATTTCATTCCTTTTTTTTTAATTTGATTATTCAAGGTGAGATGAGCAAACTATTTTTGAAATGAAAAAGGATTGTAAGTAATGCATCTACCCAGCTAATTAATTAATTAACTAATTAATTAATTACATTTCATTTTTTACATTCTTCAAACTACTGTTGTATGTAATTAATACAAACAATTTTCGAAATGATAAATATAAAGTAAAAAATTAAACCCCAATATTAATTGGGAAAACACAGCAGAAATCATGTACGGTAATTTTCCAGCACTGCCAAAGCACCATCCACCGAGCCACCGAGACCCTGAAGGAACCGAGCGCGGCACGAGTGTGAAAGAAATAAGGAAAAAGGAAACAGTAAATATAACCCACCCCACAGCGCCTTCGCACATCAGGACACCACCACCACCCAGGAGGAAAAACCCACCCAAGCGGCGAGGACGCGAACGCGTGCCACTCGGGCGTTTGTTTACCTTTTACGTAAATTTCCTCGCCACTATCTCGCTCTCACGCGCCATACCCACACACACAGCACTTTCGCACACATCTACAAGTACAATTAAAAGCAACCCTCTTAAATACGGAACTCGAAATGTCATATAGGCAGAGCGCGAGCACAAGAGCGCGCGAGTGAGAGAGAGAGAGTGAGAGGGAAAGCAAACACGCTTTCCATTTTCCCCTCTTCGAACCACACGCGCGCACTACCACACATACACACACATTAAACAGCCTCCTCCCGTGGTTACCATCGTTAGGGGGGGGTAGAAAAAATCAACCCCTTGCGAGCCCCGGGGGCGAAGGAGCGCGGGCGTATTTAATCGACACGTGTCGTCCCGCTTCGGCCGCCCTGGAGGATGCGGGCGCAGGAAAGGCGCACACATTAGCGTACCGGGTTTTTGGGAAAAATCTTCCCCTTTGCTCGCTCGCCGAGCGTGTGTGTGTGTGCATATTTACTACCCCTCCGCGCAGTAGTGTTGGTGTCTCGTGCAGGAACGCGAGAACGAGAGAGAGCGAGAGGGAGAGCGAGAGTGTGTGAGCACGTAATTTGCATATATTTGCTATATATGAAATAATTTTTCCCTTTTAATATTTCCCACTCGGTGATAACTTCATTCTGGTGTGAAATAATTGCTGCGCAGGGGGTAGCGACGGTGGTTGGTGGTGGTGTTGGTGGTGGTGGTGGTGGCGGTGGAAACGGCGGTAACCGTTTTTACATCATTACGCCAGTCCACTTTGTTTATGCATGCATACGCGTAGCAGGCGGCGTCGGCAGCAGACGGTTCCTGGCAGCAGCGCTGCTGCTGGTGCTGCTGTTGGTGTTGCTGCTGCTGCTGCTGCTGCTGTTGCAACCATTTAGCAGCGGAAGCAGCAGCGGCACCGCAGCGGAACAGCACCAGCAGCGGCTGACGAATGTCCTGCAGCATGCGAGACCCGCAGACCCGTTGCACAGTCGGCGCTGTCTGTAACCAACAACAGCAGCAACAGCAGCAGCAGGAAAATTGCACAACCTCGCAACAGTTGCTAGCGAAAAGCAGCCCCCGGTGGAGCGTAGCGTGCGGATACGGAGGAGTCCTTCGGTCAAGCAAGTGGCGGTCAGATGGCAAACGAGTGTGTTTGTGCGTTGTGAGTGTTTCTGTGTGCGTGTGTGTGACCGGTTGATGCGACCAGCACTGGAGCAAACAGCAGGTGTCGTTTTCGCCCGGATCCGCAATCCGGTTGATTTCGAGCTTCCGAAGGCAAATCGGGCAGGGCCAAAGGGCGAGTGCGCCCGCGAGCAGCGCCAAAACCCAAAACAAACCCATTCCGCGTGCCGCCGTTCGTGAGAGAGCGCGTGTATGTGTGTGTGTGTGTGTGGGCCGTTCGCGTTTCTCCCGGGGATGTGTCCGGTCCGTGTGTGTCCGGTTTCGGTCTGTCCATTTTTGCGTTTGTTTATCAATCCCTCCTCGGGTGGGGTTCCGTGTTGGTGTGAGTGAGTGTGTGTTGAGCAACCGGAACGAGCTACTCGGCCAAGAGGTGGAGCGAGAAAAAAAAACACAAATAATAACAGCGTTTGACAGATGGAGCGTGCAGAGTTAGCAACGGCCCGGCATCAACAAATCGTAGCAGGCCAACCCTTTCGACGGTGACGTTTACTGCGTTGCTGCCTACTGCCGCGGATTGATCGGGTTGATCTTGATTGTTCCCGAGGATTTGTGTACGCTTGTTTGTGTGTATGTTCAAAAGTGACCAATTCCTCCCGTGCGCGACAAGTGCTATTTGTGTGTCCCTCTCGAAGCCCCGTGTTTTGCTTGTGTGGCGTGGTTAAACGCACACGGAAAAGTGTAAACAAACCCCTGCGTCCTGTGGCCCGAAATTCGGACGCATTCCGTTCCGGTTGAGGTGATCCCCGTCCTTCGTGCGTACACGTCGCGTCACGCCATGCGTTGACCGGAAGGATGTACGGCAGGACACACACTGGCGCACACATACAAACACACACAAGGCATGGTGTGGTCGCGCATCGCTTCGACAGTGATAAGCATAAACGTGGTTTGCGAGGCTCAGCTGTTTCACCGTGCTGTGACCGGCTTTTCCATTGGAAAATCAGCTGTATAAAACGCAGGATTTGTTTGCCTCCGCATCCGGATCGGATTCAAGCTGAACTGAGTGAAGTTTTGACGTATTTTTTGAACAAGTCATCAGCCGTAATTGTCGTCGAAATTGAACAAAAATGCTTTCCGAAGATGCAAACCTCCCAGTTCCTAGTTCGTATCGGTGAGTATCTTTTTTAAAAGCTACTTTAATATTTCTCAAACACGAGTTCTATTCCAAAGCGCAACATACTATACGCAATTTCACACACTGGCTGTTAAAGTCCCATTTTCGCACGCGGTTGTTCAGCACGATAATTAGCTCTCAGTTCGACTATTGATTAAACAAAAACCATTCGCCGAAAGGGTCGCTGCAGGCAGCCTCGAGCGGATCTGGTTCATTGAACCTGTCGGACAGCGCACCGACCGTTCCCGTGCACACCGCGGCCTGTTTCCGGGCCTGTGTGCGTACAAGGACTCGCCGGGATCCTACGCGTACGCTGTACATACCGCACGCGGCGGCCGCTGCAGCTCGACATGTTGCACGGAACCTGTTGGGCCGGGGATCGTTTCGTGTGAAAGGGCCACTTTAAAGTTTGAAGCGGTACTGGTTCCCGGCTCCCGAGGGTGGAATGGATTTTCTACGCGCTGCTCGTTTTATGT
This sequence comes from Anopheles dirus, assembly GCA_000349145.1. Taxonomy (NCBI): domain Eukaryota; kingdom Metazoa; phylum Arthropoda; class Insecta; order Diptera; family Culicidae; genus Anopheles; species Anopheles dirus. Next base: position 3,756,235 of record KB673090.1, read on the forward strand.
ACCTTTGGTGGTGTGGTATTTGGAGGTGATTTGTGTGTGCCTCATAACAGCGGCGTAAAATTCATTATTAGTGAAAGCGTGTACAAGGATATATGCGAGGAGCAAACAGAATACTGTTGCAATCGCTGTTGAAGACACATTTAAGTTAAACATTAGGGTATGTTTAACAGATTAGCTTATGAAATCAATTGCTAAAACTACATTTTAAACATGTTCGTGCGCTTTTCATTTATTCTCAAGTTGTCTAAAGTAGCTTAAGACCGTCAGTAATTCGATAGGCAGATTTAAAAACTTCCTTTTTTACCGGAAAGTAGTTGACAATATTTAAGTTATACCTTTCTATCAGTGTCATATGATAAAAAGTGTATATAAACAAACTTTGACTAAGTAGCCCAATTAAAACATTTCAATTTTGACTATTTGTGCACTATTTAGACGTTTTTCTTACACATTTCTTTTTAATGTTGCAAGAGTTTATTCTAACGCATGTAAATAACATAGCAAAAAGTCTGCTTTTTATGCACAGTGGTGGTCAAAATTATGTGACTAAATAATGCAATAGAAAAACGATGTCCTTTGAAGGATTCAAAATCAATGAGCATAAGTTCATTTTTAACGCACTAAAATGAGGTTAGTTCTCTTTTTTTCATTATGGTCCGCACAAATCCACTTCAGTTTGTCGATTGTAAAGAAATGATAATAATATAAAATCAACTTTTGAACGAGATTTTTGATGATTGCCAACAAAAAATGTTACGTATCAGACACCAATGAATCCATTTCATCGCATTGTGATGACATCAATTTAATTGTGTCTATATAGATGTTTCTTTGGCCTTAAGCAACATTTTAATACAAAAATTAAACCTCACCCATATACACAATCTTCCTAACGCTGTGGTCTAAGTATATGCGAAAAACTAATAGGTGATTTTTTGTATATTTCGGGATCAGATATCGTGGTAAAGACAATGAAAAGGTCTAGTGTAAATCTAGCTAACCATTGAGAACAGCGATTCATTAAATCAATATCTTAATCGAAGCCAATCTAAGCAAGAGACCCCAAATAGAATTAGGTTCGTTTTAGTTTCTTCTTGATTTCGTTAAGATATTTTTTTACCACATACACCTGAAATTAAAATGATAATTGAACTATTTGGAAAAGCATGTAGTAATAAATCTTAAAAATCGACCAAATACTATGCCCGCCTAACTCTTCGTATCATTATTTTTAGAGGCTATTGCACCAAAGCCATGAGTAACATCGAAACTGCGGAAACCGACCCCGTTGAAGAAGAATCGCAATACGACGGGCACCCTTCGAAGGAACAGCATTTATAAGGTCGGTTTGACATGTCTTATTTTGCATTTTTACTTATTTATTCTACCAGTTTGCTTATTAGCCGTTTCGCTCGAACAATTTCATCGCTAGAACCTCTTTTCACAATATTGATATTTCTCGTTTAAATAAGCCTAACGTTAACGTTTTAACGCAAATAATAATAATGTGCTAGGTTTATTGAGTTTACTGAGTCGTCTCATCTGATGGGGATAGAAATGGGTAGATTTAAAGCTCTAAACACTACGCATATATCTTTCAACTTTAAACAGGCTATCCCGTACTTGAATTATGTTACTCAGCGCTTTAAAACCACCTCACATCTTTACTGATCGTAAACGTGTACAATAACAAGTTATACACCACCCAAGACAAACCAACCATTTTTCCAAGACAGTGGAGTCGATGCAAACTACACGCACTCGAGCGTTTCCCATGCTCAATATGCTTCCGGCATCGGTCGGAATAGTTGCTCGCACTAGAAGACCATTCACACAACCCAGCCATTCCGATCCTGTTCCGATCCAAAAACCCCAAACTCATCCATTCACTAGCAGCAGCAAAAGACGGGCGCTTCTTAGCACGTGGCTCTTTGGAGGGGCCATAAGCAGCCCGCCAGAGACGGGGGGGACGATGAAAACGGGAGTGAAATTTTGGTCAAAATCATCGTGTCTGCGTGAACGGCGAAGGTCAAGGTTTTATACAGACGCGTACAGACACACACTCACAAGTTTGTAGCATTCCGTGACGTCGCTTTCGTCATCGGAAACGGTCCCCGTCGTCATCGTCCGTGTGTCGCAAAAGCCTCTTCCAGCGCGGGGAGATACAATAACATAAAAAGGTGACGTCGATCCGAGATGCGAGCTGGACCTCCGTGCGGATGGTCAGCAGAACGCGCCGCGTGCGATTGTTGTTGCCTCCTGGATGGTTTGTGCCCGTCCGGAGAAGGTTGATCCTTCAAGCCGCGCGTGGATGCCTGCTCGTTCGTCAAAACGGACCCTTGGGCTGTGGGGATGGTAAATTGATGTTATAACCAGTAGTTGTTCTATATGTGCTTGATCGATGATCGCCTTCTAGTTAGGTTGCCTTCACCTTCTGAGAAACACATTTCGGATGAGTTCCAGATCCGACCGTATACTATCAATTAATTTCAATCCTTACTTGGTACGTGCAATGTGCGTGTTGCCAGAATCCCCCGCAGCAATAAAGGCAAGTTCTCGGAATTGAAATTAAACGAAATTATCCAAAGGAATCCATTTCCCGATGGATAAAAGTTTTCTCATTAACGCAATTGGAACCGATCGCATGGAAACCACATATTCGTCCAGTCAGGACCGGAAACGCCCACATTCATCTAGCAGAGGACATCTTCACATCCGCCCTGCTTCACGTCTGTGTGTGTGTGATAACACCTCCAGTTTCCTGCTCCTGCTCTTCCCTCCGTATTTCCCGTCAAAACTTCGCTCCGTGCTAGAGGAGGTTGGGATTTTAGCATAATTTCATTCCAAACGTCCCGCGTCTGTTCCGACCAGGAAGCACCTACCCCGTTTCGGTTCGAGCTAGTTATGGCCAACCTTAATCTCTTCGTCTCAGCCTCTTGGGCAGCATCCAAAGACGGAAAGGAAAGGCAATAAATGAAACAGAGAGCGAGGAAGAGAGCGAGAGCGTGTGTGTGTGTGTGTGTGTGTGTGTGTGTGTGTGTAGGATGAGTTTGGAGAAGAAAGCATATAAAACCCTTCGGAAAGTGATCTCGCTATATCCATCCGCTGCTGCCATTGTCGTCTTCGGAATCCATCGGAATCCACTCATTTTCCTTCCCGGAGGTGGTGGTTATCAACAAAAAATCCACCTTTTCTTTCTCTCACTCGTTCCCGGTGGCGTTGGCTCTCTTGCCCTCTCATTCGAAACTCACAAACACTCTCTCGCTCACACTCACACATGTGAGGGTCTCCTCCAAGGCTTGCTCATCATTAACATTTTCCAATTCCAATTTTCCACCGGCGCCCTCGCCTTCCTTCTCCGGCGACTTTGTCTTTTCCACGCGTCCTCGTTCGATTCCATCCGTGGGAGACAATATACATAAATTCATGTATGCTATTTTTCTGTAAGCGCGCGCGCGAAATCGTCCCCCGACGGGTGTCACCCGCTGTGCATGCATGGGGTCGGGGCGGAAGGCTTAGCCCATAAGCATATTCCGTCGTTCGTCGTCGTCGTCGTCGTCGTCGTCGTCGTCGTCCGACCAAGAGCACCACCCATTAAGATCGTGTAACCGTGCACACGTACGAAACTTTCTCGCGCACACTTTGCGTACGTGTGACATTCCAAGCCAGCACCGACGGTGGGTGGGTGGGTGGTTTTGGAGGGGTTTCCCTGCTGTGTCCCCACCACACTCCTGATGAGAAGCCACATTTTCTTCTCGCCGCTTTCTTTCCTCTGTGTCACTTGCTTTGCCCTCCCCGCTCGGTGGTACTTTTTCTCAATTTCTCCCGTAGTTAGCTCACATATGTACACCGACGACACTTCGTCCTTCCCGCACGCTCCCCCGAAGCAGCTCTCCGTGCTTCTGCTAATGCTCTCTCAGTCTTATTAATAAATTCAAGCGGGTCAAAATCCACCGGGAAAGGACCACGAGCACGGGGCAGTGCAAAAAGAAAATCCTAGCCACGCTTTCCGGTGCGAAGGAATGAACGAGACGGCCGGAGAAAACTGTCATCCAAATTCACCCCACTCCCCACTCGCCTCACCATCCCAGCATCACATATGAATGTGTTTGTTTTTTTTGTGCTCTCTCTTATAAGAGGGTTCGTCGCTTTTTTGCGCCACTTTCCCTGCCCTGTTGTCTTGCCGTCCTTTGCCGTGACGCTCGGAGGACCAGCTGCCAACGTCGTTAGAAATATCAAACACCGTGCCGAGCGCCTTCCCGCCTTACATACGAACACACCTACACGCTCATGTACATATCTCTCATCTCGTCTCATCATCAGCTAATCTCTCGTTCTCGCTCGCGCGTTCTGCTGGCGCTTTTTTACTCTCCCCTGTCAACTTCATGCGCGGTGGGTGGGTGGCTGGGTGGGTGGCATAGCGTCCCGAGAAGAAGCAAGTAAAAATCCTGCTCTCCGTTCGTTAGTGAAATACATTAGCGAAGGCACACAGGCACGATCCGAGCTCGGTGCCGGGAAAATGCAAAGGAAATTACACATTCGTGAGTAAAAATAGAGAAAAAAACCGTAAGATCAACGGCGATATGTATATGTTTTTTTGCATAGTTCTTTCCTCTTCCATCGTGCAGCATCACGTGTGCCACTCGAGTCTAACACCTTGGGCTGATGATGATTGTGAAGCGATTGGTGGATCACAAAAGACATTAATTTTGATATAAAAAATATGCAATATAATTATTTTCAATACATATTACACAGTTCTAATTTTTTCTGTCTGTATTCAGACACAACAACCTTTACAGGCTTGTTGGCCTACTATTTTCACTTAATTTGGCTTATTTATAACCTTAACGATAAGTAAAGGCCAAGCACAGATAAAAGGGGAATAATTACAGTGTGTTCTCATTGTTTGAAGTTATCAGGACATATGAAGGACTTAATCGTTTTCATTAAAAAAATACTGCTAGTTTCTTGTTGCTTGAATGATTTTTTTATATTTTTTTTCATACGTACGTTATGATATCACTTTAATGAAATTAATGGTTGATCATCAATCTTCAAAATCAAATAGAAATTTAAAAAAACTGTTTTTTTTGCTTAAAATGCAATGATTTTATTCAAATGTCACCAATCCTTTCACTGTTTCTTCCTCGGTGACAGTACACATGCAAATCAGAGTGTCTTGACTCAACAGTAAAATCTTAAAACCTGCACAAACACACACACGAGCAGTACTACATTCCGCACAAAACATGCAACCATTCTATATCTGAGCAAAAGAGCGAGAAAACTGCACGCAAGGAGTGCAAGAGAGCAATTTAACAACAGCAAAAAAAAAAACTCCAGTACAGGAGGAAAAAACCATTCCCGTGCATCAAAATGCGAGAACTTCAAGAAGGGCCTGTATTTTGAAGTATTCGCTTTTTTGTTTTCACTCCCAGTCATCCCACATTGCCTCGAAAAGCTCTCCGTGCATTCCGGGTGGCACTTTCCCCGCAGACAGAAACTTCCCCAGCATACACACACGCGCGGAGATGTAAACATACAACAACAAACAGGAAAAAACACGCGCCAGTCACCAAATGAGGGGAAAGCTGTCTCCAAAAAGGAAAGGCAAAAAATTTGCACTACATTGTGCAACGGACAAGAGAAGCCCAGGGAGAGAGAGAGAAAGAGAAAGCGAGCAAGAGTATGTTATGTGTACATGTGAGCATAAAAAACATTCTTACGAAGAGAGAGAGAGAGAGAGAGAGAGAGAGAGCGAGCGAGTGAGAGTTCGGATTTGGAGAAAGCGAGAAACGTACAACAACAAAAAGGATCCGACACGAAAAAGAGACAGACGACGACGGTCTCGGGCGCGACAGGTCTCGGAAAACATAAACCTAACCACCACAGCTTTACTGCGCGCGCGTTCGGTTAAATACTACGGCGTGCGCTTCTCCCTCAACGCCACCGTAGTACACACGATGTAATCATAATTACATAAACAATCTTGAGCTTATCATTGGTGTTTATTACGATCCGGTGCGAGTGTGTGTGTGCGTGTGTGCCGCTGTGTTAGGTAGCGCACGGTAACTCGACGGCAACTCGACGGCAGCGTTAGTATTCGTAGTAGCGCGCGTACTAGCAGGCCGGGGCCATGTTCGAGTGCGAAGTAAATGAGCCCGAAATGAGCCCGAAGCACGTGCGACAGGGACGGCTGTGTTCGGTGGACGAACGCGAACGCGGTTTTGGAAAATTCACTCCCACCGCACCGCACAACCCGGAGCGGGGCATGTGTGCATGTGTGTAGATTTTGCGCGAAATTTGATTTCGCAAAATATGAAAATCAGGCCACACACACACGATGGCTGCGCCTTGTAATTGGTTCGCTCGCTCGTGTCGCTTTCCGAGCGGGGTGCTGCTGCTTGGGGGAAGGTGATTCCCGGAAATGAAAGGGGTGTCGTGATGGAGGAGTTGTGCTTGTGTTTGTGGGCATCCCGCTTGTTTCCTACACACATACGGGCGAAAGTGACACACGGCCACGGAAAACGTGTTGGAAAGTGTTTTGATGTTTTCAAGTATTTTTCGGCACTCTCTTGTACCATGTTTTGTTATACTTGGTTATTTTACTATAATATTAAACCTTCCTATCATTAGTTGCCTTCTTGTAAGAATACTATTTCACTTTTTACTATTTTAATTTTTCACATTCTATTCATTATCATTATTATATTTTAGTGCTAGCGAAATATTAATGATAAATTTAAAGCAAATAACACAAAAATAGAATTTACATCTTATATCTTTTAATTGCTTTCCTTATAACGTTCATAATGTGAAATTTATTAACTATAAAAGGAAACCATAAACGGGATGAAGTTAGAAATTAAAGTTAGCTTGTGAGAAAGTAAAGTAAGAAAGTAATAAGTAAGTAATTTATTAAGTTATTTACTTGTAAAGTAATTTATAATTGATATCTCACCTAAATAATAATAAAATAATGATTATATTATTATTTAATATGGATTTATTTGAAAAATATTCAAATTCTGATGGTTATAGAATATGTTATTTCAATTTCATCTACTTGTATTACCCTTCAAACCATAAACACATCTCACCACCGCGAAATGGCCGCTCCATCCACACGCAGGTTCAATTTCAATCAATAATTTCTCCACATTTCCTTCCATGGTAGTTGTAATTGCTGCCTGCCAAGACAATGTTGCCGGCTGCGCCGTATATTTTATATATATTTTATCATCACGGAAACAACAAGACGGAGCTGCAGAAAAAAAACCTCTCGCTTGCCTTTCCGCATCCGTGTGTGTGCTTTCACATTTTTCACCCCCCGCCTCGCCACCCCGGCCACCACCTTGCCCCTGGGTCGTCCAAATCATCATCGTATTTTTCATCTTCGATTCCTTCCGCTGCGGCCTCCCGCCGCCCGTCCCAGCATCCGGTGAAAAGCGTAGTGCGATTTTCCCGTACCACCCCACGCACGCTGCTCGAGGCTTCGGTCGCTCTTGTTACGCGGGGGGGTTGGAAAGCAAAAAAAACTGCCAACTTTTTTCCACCCTCCAGCCTCCAGCCCGCCCCGTGTCCCGTGTCCCTGACGCTGGCCGTAATTTATTGCATATATAATGCGAATGTGCGAGTGTGTTGCTGTTGGGCACGATTCGTGGGTGGAGAAGAGGGACCGTGACGACCAAGGAAGGCGAGAGGGAGGTTTGTGGACAAAAAATCCGCAAAAAAAGAACGAAAAAAAAACGTCTTCCAGTCTGCGCGAGGAGCAGCACCAAGAAGGTGCCTTAAAAATAAGACAAGGGCACGGAAAAGATGCTGGCAAATGGATGAATTTAATGGGGTGAGTCGAGCCGCTGCCGGAGCCAGGAGCTGGTGTTGGTGACCGACGAAATGAATCGTCCTGGCAGGCCGTGTATGTGTCTGTGTGCGTGTGCGTGAGCGGGAAGGCAAGCGCGCCTGAATGAGTCGAGCAACCCGCTGGCTGGCTGGCAGGGAGGGTTGGAAAAACGGCGAGCGGATCGAAATGAAGCGAATGGAAACAAACAGGAGCGAACCAGCGAACGAAAGAAAAAAAAATGCAACCGACCGAGGGGCTCGGAAATCTAAAAAATCGTACGCTAAAAATCGATATCACGAGCTGCTGACGGGGGCTAAATAGAATAAGGAGAAGAAAACAAAAAATGCTCACCCCTAACAAGGAGCGGGACAGGATAGGGGTGGAAGTAAACCCGGCAGCCGGCAGCCCTTCAAGGAGCGAGAACGGAAGAGGAGACAGGACCTTTTTTTTTCTTCCATCGCATCGATGCCAAGCGAGAGTGAGGTGAGATTTGAGGCACAAAAAACAAAGATGAGAAGCATTCCACACTCACCGCCGGGAAAGCGGAGATGGGCGAGCGAGATAGATGGTGTGCAAAAAGAGATTAACGGAGTGGCCCGGCGGAGAGGAGGGCCCTTGATGGAGCAGGGAGTGGAAAATTCTACGCGACGCAAGGAAAACTTCGCCCGATAGGCAAGGCACCCATCGAGCAAACAGAACTGGAGAGTGAGAGAGCGAGAGAGATGGGTCGAAAAGGCCGAAGAACTTAAGAGAAGCAGAAGCAGTAAAGTTTAATAAGGGACCGGTTTTCGAGACCCAGAAGGCAACTGCATCTCCTTCACAGACATGGCATGGGATGGGGGGAGGGGTTGGAAAAGTGGGTGGAAGAAGGGGGGGCTTCTTTCGCTGCACACAACCGTACAAACGCGTGCATACATACGCTGGGTTAAAAGAAAGTACATACTTTATGGTTAGCACGGTGCTGAAATGGTTTAAAAAAACACATACACACACAGAAAGGATAATGCACGAGGGAAAGGGACGGCACGGCATCATCCCTGTCAGCATGATTTTCTTAGCGTATATTTTAATACATTTTAAACATTGAAGCCACAGAGAGTATCAATAATTTAAAAAAGTAGGAAATACTACATAAAAGATGTCCTGAAAAAGGATTTCGTTTTGTATGAAATGAAGCATCCTACAGTTATATTTACTTTCAAAAAATGCTTCTCTTGGACAGAAAAAAGCCTTGGCTCATGACCAACCACCGAATGGATCATAGTAAGCAAATTAAGCAACAAATCCACCCTTCGGAAAAGTAGGCTAAAAAGCGTGAAAAGTAGGCGGCTTTTTCCACCGCACTTCGTGTGGAAAATGGAGGTGAAATAACAAAAAAGAAGCACGCACACAGCCATTCGCCGATCGGCGTCGTTGCCGGCGTATCGTAAAAATTTACAACGCTCCAAACCCACAACAAGGACACTCGATGGAAGTTAGGTTCAGGGAGGACGGGGACGAGCGTCAAACGGTTGGACAGCGGTTGATAAGAACAAGTCCGGCCGGCGTGCCCCCACAGCCGGCACCGTTCCCACCTCCCGCCCACCCGCATAGCTGGTCCCCGGAAGGTGGAAAACCCCGAAACCGAAATGGATGAATGAAATTGCGATGGTCAGGATGGTTTTTCGGCAGGAAAGGTTGTTTTCGTGTTTTCGACCGCACCGCACTCGACTCGGGCGGTGTGTGCGTGTGTCTGCGGGTGAGTGTGGTATGCGTGAGGATTCACTTCACTGTCAATGCACGGGAAGGACATTCACCGGCGGACAACGATGCGCACCGGTACGGTCCAGTGGAATGCTGTAAGGACACGATTTTCCAGTTTGTGATTCGGCATTATGAATGCCTTCGGCGCCCTTCGGCTCGTAACCGGTGGCGATTATTTTGCACATGTTGTTGTTGTGTGCTGGTCTGTTTTTTGCTGATGTTTTCCACGAAGAGATGCGATATGTTTAGATTTCATTTATTAAACTAAAATGACTGCGGAGTAGGGAATAAAGGAAGAATTAAGTAGTTGTTTCCTGTCGAGGATCCACACTATGCTCAACTTTTCAAACATCCTTAATCGCTATAATCCTTCTCTCACGCTCAACACCCTCTGCCACACCACAATCTTCACTCCATAATCTTCTTCACACTCCTTAATCTTTACTTTCTCCACGACCGTTTAATTGTTCCGCGGACGGTGCTGCATACTACAGGCCCGGGACTACATCGACCCTCACGCCCGCGACACCCAAATGGTACGATCGTAGCAATAAAGATAACGAACACGCAAAGTTCATGTCTCGGTTTGTTTTTTGCCTTCGCTTCCGGGGGGTCCTTTGCGCCCTTCACACCTTGCCTCGGAGATCTTGTCGGACACATTTTCACAGGACCTTTTGATCCTTTTCCGTTATCGCTGCTCGTTTTTCTCCACCCCGTGTCCGTTGTTTTTCCATTGACTTTTCCTGCAACGCGTGACGGACTGCTCTCACCGTGTCCATTTGTTGTTGGGCTCTTGTTGTTGTTATTGTTGCTCAAGTGACCACCACCGGTCAGCGCGCACTAGGGAGGGGATAGAATGTGTGTGTGTATCTGTGTGTTTGTGTGTGCGGGTGTGTTTTTTCACTTTCATCGACCAGCTGGAAAACGCACCGCGCGATGGACAAAACGTTCATTTCCTTTACCGGTTGTTTTTTTTCCGCGCGCCACTTTTCTCTGCCGGTGGGGTTGGGAGGCGGGAAAATCGGACCTTGAAGCGATTTTCCGTGTTGTTGTTGTTGCTGTTGCTGTATCGGTTGTCCCTTCGGGGGCGATGGTAGCCGAAAATAAAAACCACGTGACAAGCACGAATCCGGACAGATAAACATCGATTCACCGTGCGTCCTGGGTGGCTGCCTGGGAGGGCAGGGAGGTAGGCGGAGGTGTCTTGGTCTGCCGGCGACGTCTGATGATGGTAGCCGTTGGTCACTATCTCTCTCGCTAGCGTCCGAATTCGAGGGGTTTTGTTTGGGTTTTGCGAGTAGGTTTTTGGGTTTATGTTTTTTTGTTCGGCTCTTACGCCGTATGTTAGTGCGTACGTCGACACTGACGGGCCACTTGTCTTCAAGTTCTTCACCCTGGGGTGTTGGTGGATGTTTTTTTTTTCTGTACTCATTGACCGACACTATGGCTAGAAAGACAGAGCAAATGTTGCGGCTTTCCGTAAGCCTGCAGCACCGAGACTGAAGTGTTACAAGTTTTTATGGTTATGTCCGTTCTTCTAACATTCTAGGAGGCAGGAGAAGTTAGCTTATAAATGAGAAGGAAAGTTAGAAAACGTAACTAATAAAAAAATCTCAAAGATTGTAAAATAATTATGTTTGATATTTGCTATGTTTTTAATGTTTAACGTAGTTTCGAAAAACTTCGTTGATAATAGCAATTCTTTAACATTTGTGATTATTTTTCTGATATTAACAACACAGTAAATATCAAGTATAATCATTTTACAATGATTGATATTTATTTATTAGCTACGTTTTCTAACCTTCCATCTTATTTATAAGCTAACTTCTCCTCTGTTAATTACGTTTTCTAACTTTTTCAGAAGTTTTTCCACTGCCACTGAGAACGTTAAAGTACAGTCGCACCCTTCTGGTTATTTATGTACAATTGGATAGAACTCGTTGCTGCAAAATACTGCAGTTTTAATTCTGAAATTTGAGTTTATTCTCTGATGTCTAGTGTGTTTTTCCGAATATTGCGAATAATTGAATATCATCAGAATATTTTACATACATGAAGCGATAGATGAAAGTTTCGTTCTACTATGATGTAGTAAATAAAACCATACTTCTTTCTATGATTTTTGTATATTTTTACAAACACTTTTACTATTGGTTTGCCAAGGGCGAAGCTGCACCATGTACGATGACATACCGTACGGCCACTTACGAAAACTTTTTTTTTTATCAAGACGAATATTCGTTTTAAAATTCTTCAAAACATTCATCTACTTTCAAAACTCCTTGAATACAATAGATATATTTATGAACGAACATTTTGAACGCATTATGACCCCTTTTATGTAGTTTTCTGTGTGTGGAAATGAAATGTCGTATTTTTACATTTATAGCTGTTTCTGTTGAAATGTTTCGCTTCCTGTAGCTCTTTTTCAGGTCTGAAATATACCGGACAAATCTACAAAAAAATGGTGGGTGTAGTGCCAAGTCTGCCAAGTTCTACCATAATACAATGCAATGTTTAACATTGGTAATGTTACTTTTTTGAGGAGAATACAACAAAATCCAAACAAAAACAAGTCTACAAACAAAAAGTCTACAAAATATGAAGTTTTTGATCCATTTTGGAGGCTTTCATTCATTATTGTCCGTCAGTCAATTATATTATTGATTTAGCTATGTAGAGGTGGATTCTCATCATGCCAATTGTCACAAATACCTCGGAGATAGTCATTTCAGATAGAACTTTGTTCCGCAAATATCTCCACCATGTTCACCATTCAATGTTTCACTCTCTGGATTCCTTCTACATTACTTTATCATTACTTTATCAGCTAGCTAGAGTAACTTTTAACCGTCTCATATTTCCCACGTTCAAACAGACGATCCACGACAGATACATTTCGGTCAATTGCATCCTCATCACTCACTCTAGAGTGTTAAATCTCTAACAAGAGGATTAACACTCCGCAAAAGTCCTGTTGAAAGTTGACGGTATAATGCACACATCACACCGCTATCGTTCATTGTCCTGTTGCCACACCCCACTTGCGAGTCGCCCGCTGACCAGCCTGGACACGTGCCTTGATCGTGCCGTTCCCCCAAAACCCAACAAACCAACCATTCCGGCACCGTAACGAAGTCGTTACGCATGCATAAATATGATTCTAATTAAAATAATATTTCAACCCCTCCGAGCGGCCAACATACCGGCGGCTGATGATCAACCCCTCGGGCAATATGCTCGTTTGTCCTGCCCGCCCCGAGGCCAACCGAGGGCAAATGGGTCCAGAGCAAACACATCCCCGCCAAAGGGTGAAGGAACTGCCCGGAAGGAACTTCGCAGCTGTGCTTTGTCTTGCCACACTAATCAGGATCCGTTTTCTTTGTTCGCACTTACTCTCCCAATCTGGCGCCGGAAGGCGGAACCCTTTTGCCGGCGAGGAATTAAGAAAATTACACCCAATTAATATTCCCGCTCGAAACCCTTTCCCCCCGGGGATGGTTCCGCGGTATCTTCATCATCCCTGCGGTGCAACCGGTCACGACTTCCTTTTCAATCCACCGTTGGGCCCTTTTTTTGCCTCGCCGTCCAAATGAAAGGGTTACTGCCTGGGGGAGGTTAATAAGGCAAGTGAAGACGATTAAGCGCTTCCGAACCGCGGGGTTTGCAGCTGGCCATGAATAAATTATCGACCATCAACACTTCTCTCCATTTCACGGCCTTATAAACACGCCTCAGCCAGGACGGCGGCAGAAAAGGACGGGATTTGTGTAAAATCTGAGCTGTAATGTCTGTAAATCTGTTTAAGCGGGACGACCAGAAAAAAGATCACTTCTTGTTCTTCGTGGTGGTTGTTTGTGGTTTCAGATTTGCATTCTTGCCCGCCCAGATGAAGGGTTTGTCAACGGATATAGGGCTTGTTTTGCTCATTTCTGGGACTTGAAGAATACGATTTCAATGTCAATTTTTTTTTTGACGGCTAACCCTGCACGGTGGCTATGTGATTTCCGTTTTGTGGATATCAAAGAGATCCATACCGGGAGGCTGAGAACGGATTGGGTATGCGGAATATCGATTGATTTCTTAGATTTTAGGACGATTTATCTCTACATTTCGTTGGCTGGAGGGTTATAATTATGTTTTTGAGATATCAAACAAGTTCTGTTAAGCTTTTCATTCTGTAAATACATGTAAACCCGTCTTCATTTCACCAAACAATAAAATTACATTACAAATATTTAACTTCTCTGTCTGAAACTCACTCCAAAGTATTTGATCGATGAATTCAAATAAGACACAATACAAATTAAATACTTTCAGCATGACTTTCTACGCTTAAATGCTTCCCACGTCCAGTTCCGTGTCACCAGCACCAGCTGCAACTTTGGCAAACATGTAAAACAATCCCTTCTCCGCAAAAAAACCACCGCAACCGCATCGCCGGCTGGATTCGGTCCAAAACTTTAATTTATCCCAGCGCCCCGTGACGACGACCCGGTTTCCTGCGGGCCGGAGCAAACTGGCAGCCCGAACCGAAATACCATTTACACTCGGTTAGGTGTTTCCGTTTGCGTCGGTTTGTGTTTTGTTTTTTGTTTCCCATCCAGCGTGTATCCATTTCTCGCCGAATGGCATTTTCATCAAAGTCCAATCCGAAAAATCCAATTTCGTAGCCCTTTTAGCATACATCCGCGGCTTCGACCCGGTCGGTCCCGGGGTCCGTCGGCTCGAAGAATTTCACCTCCCGAGGCGAGGGTGGCGGTCCCGGTTTTCCGGTTTTAATGGAAACGAGCGAATGCCGTTCTCCGGCTCCGGTCGAAACATTTGCCGAGAGTTCGAGAAAGTAATAATAAATAAACCCATCCAGCACCGCCCGGTGGCCCCTCGTGCCCCCGGGCCGTGTTTGTCTTGAGCGTTGAATTATCCTTCGACTTTCAAATTGGATCCTGCAGCCACGGTGCAAACAATGGTGCATCTACCACCAACTCCTGCCAGGCAATACGATGCAGTTCGACAACCGATTTGTATCACTTTTTCGTTGCATTTCTTTTCGCTTGGCTTGCCAAACAGGAACAGAAACGAAAGCACAACGGACACCTTGGGTGGGAAATATGTTTTTTTTTTTTAATTTTGCCTTTCTCCTTGGTGCTGTTTTCCAGCGCTCCGGCGAGGAACTGGCGGCCGGAAATGTGATGAAAATTTCTTTTCTTCTCCGCGCAACATTTTTCCAACGTCCGCTTTCACGCTCCCGCGCATTGAAACCCAGAGCCTAGGCAAACAATAATTTATTACATTTTATTTCTTTTATTTCATGCTCTCTCTCTCTCTCTCTCTCTCTCTCTCTCTCTCTCTCTCTCTCTCTCTCTCTCTCTCCCATGCGCTTCACGCTCAGCTCGCTGATGTATACCTCTTCCACAAACGATAGATTTTCTATTTTCCATCGGCTTTAGCAGGAAAATTCTTCGCCTAAGTTGGCTCCAGCCGCCTTTCCAATATCCTCGACACTGTGTGTGTGAGTGTGTGTTTTCCAATTGCAGGCACGATGGTTTACACACACTGCATTTCTTACATATCCACCCCTCCCATGCGACCCGGGGCAATCGGGGCGCGAGCCGAAAGGAACCGTTTCATTACTGCAGTTTCGCGCGTTTCGCGCAAAAACTCCATCAGTTTCTTTGTCTTGGCACGCGTTTGATGCTTTCCATCATAGTGCCACCCACCAGCACCTCCCCCCGTAGCGTGGTGTTTTCACAAGAAATTGCCCAACCACCCACGGGCACCGGCTGTCTGAGCAGGAAATCCAAACCCACCCGCCCGCGTTCGCGTTGTGCATGCATTCATACGTGAAAGTGCATAATAAGCTTTTCCTTGACACCACCACCACCCGTCCCGTTGCCACCACCGCTCCCTTGACCTCTCCCGCTCGAGGTCAATGTTTATGCAGGAAATAATGCAGGATTATTATTACCTTTATTATTACACGTATCGCGTGCGTTTGTACTTTGGCGGAGAAGCAAACGATATGCAACGGGGTGGGGAGGGGGTGGAAAGGTGGAAGGGGGCGGAGGGTGACTGTTATTCATGCCCCCGATTGATCCTTGTAAACAGTGGCTCATTTTTCACAGACAGATACCCGCTCGATGCACGATGCACCTGGAAAGCCAATGCACCACCACCACGACCGCCGGTCGTTTGCGGAAAATGCATCAAGCGAGCTCTTTCTTTATGACGAGTAATTTACTTTCTAAACACCAACCGACCCGCACCAGCCGAGGGTGGGGATGATGAGGTGCATTTGTTTTCGTTGTTGCATCATAATCCCACCCGCCCACCCGCACCCACGCCTCGCGAACGATGGAAATCGATACACTGTTTGATAGAAATCTAAATGAACTGCATACATTGGATGCATTTTTCCTGCACCACCACCACCACCACCCCCACCATGTGCCCGCCCGCCCCCGGCCGCAGTGAAATGATGTGTGCTAAATTCGTTGGTTTATTATTATTATTTTGCTTCTTTGCGTCCGCGGGATTTTTCGGGAGCTTCCTTCGGGGGGTCGGGCCGAAAACGCGGCGGCACGGTGCAACCGGCGCATGAAGGTAAGACATCGCCGCAGGCACGGGGCCCGAAGAAGCATTGCATAAATTGACGTTATTTATGTCAGTCATTTTTATTCCACCGCATCACAGGACCCGCGGTGTCTCGTGCACCAAATGTGCACCGTGCTGCTTCGCTCGTGTGCAGTTTTCCGTTTGTGTGTGTGTGTGTGCATATATTCCCTGGGAGCCCTCGGAGCAGGATGCATACATTTTCGTTGGCTTTTGGAGGTGTTTTTTCGGTTCCGCATTTATTGTTTTTCTTTCATTTTTTTTTCTTTGTTGCTGCCGTTGGTTTAGCTTACTCCATTAGGCAGGTTGCAGGTCCATTAGGTGGGCTTTTCGCAAAATGATTTTCGTTCTCCTAAGAGCGGTGGGTAACGTTGCGCACCGGGCTACAATGTTTCGAACACCTCG
Source organism: Anopheles dirus (assembly GCA_000349145.1). NCBI lineage: Eukaryota > Metazoa > Arthropoda > Insecta > Diptera > Culicidae > Anopheles > Anopheles dirus. The sequence goes on from KB673090.1 coordinate 3,772,844, forward strand.
AACGTCGGTGCTCCCTGGGAGAGCTAATTTGTATGTTGATGAAGGGTCACGTTCAGGTTTTTGGTCTTTAAAACAAGGCTATTTGTTGATGCTAGTTTAAAAGTGCAGAATTTTGCTTCACATGATGTTACTCAAAACAATAGCTTTGACAATACAACAGTCATAACAACTGAAATTATGGAAAGATAATCTATTTCAGCAAATTTGGAATATTTTTGGTAATGTTGGTGACATTTGTTTGAATTTTTTAATTCTTATTGTCAACCGATGCCATTCAAGAACGACTTTCATCCACAATATCATGGGTGATGAAGAAACGAGTGAGATGGAAAATATGTCATAAATTCTAATCCAATTTCGAAAAGACATCTGACATACATGAGATTTCAATTATTGAAAAAACAACGAAAAATGAAAATACGCAGAGTAAAATTGTTGTTCGTAACTGCAAATATATGCAATTGTTTAAAATTAGTCCTCAATCATGTTTAAACCTTTGTTTGCAACGTGTGGTTGTCAAGAAATTGAAGAAATAACAATAAAATATAATTAAAACCATCACTTAACACTGGAGAAGTAGTGGCAGTACAACTATAACACTATAACTAATATCGAGCTGATGGTGGTTTGAATATATGCACATATAATTTCCATATGTGCACATATAATATATAATAAAAATATGTTTGCCGAATAAACTAGTATAAATAATATAAGAAGTTATGATGTTATGAGGATCGCATTCTTGAAGAACGCAGAAGTATTCGCTTTACAATACAGTTTATCTCATCTGTGAGCACATGACTCTATTGTGGTATAGCTTTATTTATATAACCTGAATAATTAAAACACATATCCCTGTTTTTCGCCCAACACCAAACAACATAAAAACCCACCGTTACGGTCCCGATAAACTGCAAGAAACTTCCGCCCTTCCATCCGCAATGTTGTCCCCTGAATGCCCACCGAGCACCACACGTGTGCACAGTGCGTCGCGTAAATCCAATTAAAAATTATTTATGGATTATGAGCCGCCATAAAAATGGGTCATAAAACCCAACCCCGGCACCGATAAAGCCCTGCCCAGCGCGGACGGTAAAATGAGACAAGAGAAATTTCGCCCAAAATGGCGCCACGGCCGCAGCGATAAAAAACAATCCAAGACAATCAATGCACACCGCGTGTACTCCAATTAGGCGCAATTTTCCGATGATGCCAGCACATATCGCAGCATCGGTTCTCTCGAGGGACGGCGGGTGCGTCCCCCTCCCGGAGGGAGTTTGAGCAATGCCGGCGGACCTCTAAGATCTTTTTCGCTGATGATGCACGCGACCACACTCACACACATACACGTGTACAGCGCAGGAATGCGAGTCCAACCCGACGTCGGTAACGAACTTTTGTCAAATGGACGAACTTCCGATTTCCGATACAGCGAGGAAGGAGCATTCGGTTTCGAAAGTCGGCACTGGCGTGCCTTCCGTAGTTATAGGATTGTAACTCTCCCGCCTCAGCCCGCCTCCGCCTGCGCATGCACCAGCGCCCATAATAATGCCGTAATCATGTCGATAAAATGAACTGGAAAAGGCTTATATGTATCATTTTCATTTGGAAAGATGTAATGAGATTTTTTTCGGTCTCGCTTCCTTCGCCTTCCCCCTCTCACACGGGGCTCTCCATGACAGGTCTTTTGCGGCCGATGGGAATGGTAGAGTAAGTACGCAAAAATCCTTTCATTTGATAGACTCCGACTCACTGAGGACGGCGTACCGGTGGTTTGAATGCATATTTTCCCGAACCCCGACTGTCAGCGGAAAACGTGCACCCGAACGCACACGGTCGAGTGAGTTTGAATGAAGAAAATTTGAATATGATGAGAATTTGACGGGCGTTTTTATTTTTACTTTTTTGTTGGACACTGAATTTATGTTCCGTTGATTCCGATGGACTCCGGTCGCGTTGTACTTTTTCGCCACCCCTCTGTGGCTAATTCATTATTTGTAGCCATCGGATCGGAAAACTGAAGTTCATTCGTGTTGCAAACTCATTCATGCTGGTTTAGTTTTTGTAGTGTTCCAGTTTCTTTTTTCCACATTGGCGAAATGAGTGTAGATTTAAAGTTTTCAAATAATGGACTTTTGCAATTTAAGAACATTTGCAAATTGTAAGAACATTTGCATTTTTTAAAAATCGATCAAAACGTCAATAATACACATGGGCTTCAGCGATGGGATACTATCGGTAGAAGAATATGAAATAAATTGGGGGAGATGTCAAGTTCAAAAGGCAACTGCATGTGATGCTTCATCAAACTAGAATATGTCCAGAATAAAAAAAGGGTGAATGGTTGGTAGGATCGTGTTTCATAAAAGATTGGCAACAACCGCTGGTACGAGTTTGTAAAGCCTTTATTCTGATTGATAAAATAGGTCGACATACGTGGATAGGGCAATGACCTTGAATAGAATGAGATTCTGATATTAGTAAAACAGTATAAACTCCAAAATATATTAAAATAAATCCATAACCTTTTCTTATATTTTATGACATTCGTTAACACATTCATCACAAGCATAAAACCTTTCGAACCACTCGAAGGGCTACCACTCACCGGGCTCCGTGCTTCGTGGAAAAAAATCAACATTACCCTGGGATTACATACTACACCGCCGGCTATAGCCAAACAATTCGGCTCTAATTTTGCGCATTCTAATCAACGGGTTTCATCCCAAATTTGATTACCCTTTATATATTTATGAGCCGAGCGACTTCGGATGCCGTTTCGCTTGACGCAATAGCGCTCCGGCACCAACGGCCCGACCAGGCCGGTAAAACGGGGGGAAAGCAGAAGAAGCTGATGAATTTGTACTTTCATCGATTTCGAGACATCGGCTGGCCACGGAGCGAGGGGTTCTTTTTTAGGAAAATGAGTAACCACCACCACACGCTGACGACTACAGACTCGCCCTGTAACCCTGTATCGGCAGAATGAGCCCGGGAGAAGGAGTTGGGCAATGTGGTTAAGAAATTACTAGAGCGCGCTTACCGATTCTTCGATTTCAAGACAACAATAAGACGGATCCGAAGCGTATTGAAACCCCGTTTGGGGAATAGAAAAGAAACGCACTGAACGCTGGGGAAGCTACTCGAAGCAAAATAAAAGGACAATCAAAGGAACTACGGAATCGTGTAGAGGTAGAGAGAAGAAAAAAATAATTCAATATTAATTCGGTTTCATTAGAACAAATTGAACTCTTGCGAATAGAGAGGGAGAAGTCGTAAGAAATTGCATTGCAAAGACGAAAGAAGACAAACGGAACGGAATGGCTCATCGAGGCTAACCATGCAAAGGGATGACTCATTTCGTTTACGCTTCTTTTTCTGTAGACAGGAAGTTTTAGTGACTTGGACTTAGTTAGACAACGACAAACATCAAATATGGGGCAAATTAAGAAACAAAGCTATGACATGATCCTCATAAGGAAGGAAGACGCTTATACTCAAATCGACTTAGTCGACCTACTTCGACTGTGGAAGCAACGCAGCACATGAGTACATTAGAGGTAGAGAAGGAAACATAAAAATGTATTCATATCGCATTTTCTATATCATATTATTTCACTAATAGGTGTAAGAGGATGAGAAGGTTGAAAAGTTTTAAGAATGTTTTTGTGAAAACACAAGACTTTACGCAAAAACCGATAGCTTGAACAATTGTTGTACAAATGAAGCTGGAAGGTGCAAAAGCGTCAAATGACACGTGTAATGACTTTAAGTGTTAATAAGCATCCTTAGTTTGCTATATTTCAAGAAAACTTATAAACAATCGGTGAGAAATGTGAATAATTTAAGAAAATAATAGCTATGAATTGCTTCAACATATTTGAAACTAATGCTTACAATTATTAAAATGCTCTTGAAGTTATAGAAAATTATTTTTATTTTATGACATAAATATCGCACAGATATAATACATTCAAATATGTGTTCTAATAAAGATCCCATCATAATTTCGATTTTATATTGCAGGTAAGCGGCTGATTGCATTATCTTCCAATATCAACCACAATCTCGTGCTCGTGATAGCTTCCGTAAGTTATATTTTTTCGTGCCGATCTTTCAACGATTCAATTTAATTTTAAAACAATTCGTTCCATCACATGAATCATAACCACGTTCGGTACGGCCCAGAGGCAACCCGTTTAGGAACGTATCGTGTCCGTGCAATGAGAAACTATAATACCGGCGCCAGAACCCTGTCCACGAGGCCGGTAAGCAATGCTTTCGAATTAAACGACAATTACGAGACTCAATCGAGGGTGAAAATTGTCATTTCAACAAAGGGCGGTCGCCACCACCACCACAGGAAGTGCAACCATTTTCCGGCTCTCTGAACGTTCCCGGTCTTGACTTTCGGGCTGGACGTGCCCGCGTAAAATTCGATCCGATTTCTTCGGTAGCAAAATGCACAAGTCACCACTATCGCCTTCGTCGCCGTCGTCGTCGTCGAGACGCTCCCGGAGTCTCCTCCCTAGGATAAGCGCTCCGTCGTCCGTCCGTCGTCCCATAAGAACATAACATCGATGACTTTGTGGATCTTGAAACGAATGGACAAAAAAAATACTTCACAAGACACGCCGCACCTCAAACGATGGGCAAGAAACAATGGAACTGGGGATGTAGGAGCTGGACGCAAGGAAAGTACGTGAGATTGTCGTGGTTGAATTTGGCGAGGCATATCTTCCCTCTATCTCTTTCTCGCTCTCTCCCTTGAAAGACACATTCCGTCCACTCAGTCACAGAGACAAAGGAAGTGGAACGAAAATCTCAGCCCAACGAGCGAAGGATTTGTTTACATTTCATCCATCATTGAATCGACCGGGACCGGGTAATGAGGGCACGCTCGAGAAGATGAGGCACATAATCTTCGGCTCGATGTGGAGAGAATGGTTTTAATTGTTGTTGATGCTGCAATGAAAGCTGCAGCGTAATGCTTGCCACTAAGCCACGGGGCCAAAGCAGCGTGATTGTTCGCTTTCTCTCGAGGTCCGCCTTTGTTTGCGATCTGCCAAAATGGCAAATCCGTGGGATCGTTGATTACTCGAATCAGAAACGACATCGGAAGGCGCCAGACAATGGGACATCTTATCAGCGGATTAAATCCGCAAAGGTTGCGTTCTCTAGATTCCAGATTGGACAAGGGAAGACAATTTTATGTTGAACCTGCTTTCCTGTGGAGGGAAGAACAAAAAGGGAGTTTTATTTTGGCTTAACATGAGGCGAAAATTTTGCTCAATCCAAGAGAAAATATGAAAATAGGTTTTCATGTTTCGTTAGGTATTATTAGGTAGCAATGAAGCTGTCATTTGATCGGGTCACGACAAATGCAGTTATATTTTATTTTTTCCATATCTGGAAATCAATCTCCAGCCTTCAGTCATAAAACTAATATAGCGAACTACATTTTTATAGGATTTGTAACATCTAGTTGATCTAGATTGATCCAAGTCACTGTACATAAATGAAGTACAAAATATTAAATATTAAATTAAAATTGTTATGAAAAAAATTGTCTATGAAATTATTTTTGAACCTGTTTTTTCTCATTAAAGTGGTTTTTACGTTACATATTAATATACTAATTATTCTATCCTTTCTACTATTCTACTATTATAATATTCTATTCTAGAGTTTCTACTCTTAAATTCCAACATGCTACAAATATAAAGTGCGATATGCAACGTGTTATAATAATGTTTCAAGATTTATAAATTATAAATGTAGATGATTTATGGAAAACATTCGTTAAGACAGGAACGTCTTAACTATGGCCTAATTAGATATTTTTATTCATTTTCTTTAGTTGTCATTAGCTATTTTATTTATCTTTTTTTTTACATATGGCCACAAAGAGATTTCTTTTCCCGCTCTCTCTTTTTCTCCCACCGAAGAAAATGTCCCAAACATGTTCCCAACCATTAACCGAACCCGAAAGCACCACATGTGCGGGCGTATGCAAAGTAGATTTTTCTTCTCTCTCCCACCTCACCCACGCACGCTGAGACATTCCACACGGGTGTCCCACACTGCCCTGGCTGCTTTTCGCAACTGGAGCTCGTTAGCTCAATGGGAACGAGGCCGGCGGGATGAGACGAACACAAACACCGACGGTGAGAGAGAAACAAAATTAAAATACAACAAAAACACACACACACACACACATCTCGATGCCGGAAGAGAAAAGGTGATGGAAAAACCAACGCATACCGCAGAAGGCACAAAAAAATCGAACGAACGAACAAGCGCACACATAAAATGAGTCAAAGGACGACACACGGAGCACCGAGAGTGTAACGACACCCTGCGAGCAGCCAACCGATTTCCAATCGAACGAGGGACGAACGGGAAAAAGGCACGGCCAACGTTCGTCCTTATTACCTCCTCACGGTTTGTGGCCTTCCCTCCCCCCCGGGTTTGCTTTCTTCGCCCGGTCCAGCGCCACTCGCAAGCGTTTTCCCTCGGTTTTTCCGCACTGCGCCGTCCCACACCCGATCGCCCGGGCCCCGATTATCGATGGATCTTTATGTATTTTCATTAAAATACAATATATGCTAACATGCCGTGCACTCGGTTCGATTCCGTTCGCCGTTCGGGTGTGTGTATGTTCGATTTCCGTACGTTCAGTTTAACGCGCACGAACTTTATCTTCCCATTGCTGTGCTTGCACAAGCATAGAGCGAGAGGGAGAGAGCACGCGATCACACATGGAAGAGAGGTTGGGAAGCAAATGAAGGATATGTTACCGTCAAAAATATTCTTTGAATGTGGACATTGTTTTGGTACATAGAATTTGATCATTGGTTGTTTTACGGATCTATTCGTTTTACACCAGTTTTTTAATAGTATTTTCCTCAAAATATGTTTGATTATTGAAATATTGAAATTGAAATAAGCGATTTTATCAACATCCTATTGGTAAAACTATTATTGAAAAAAATCTCAAACCGGCATTAGACTTTTCACATAACGTTCGCCAAGAACAAAGAGTTGATAAAAATTCAAAATTTCGCTATGTTTTGTGCAAGTTCTGCAAAAAATTATCCAACAACGACAATTCAACGTGTCCGAACAAAAAAAAAACCCTATATGAAACACACATTAAGCAAGCGAACGCGAGCAAACGATGTGGAAGGATGCCATCTTGGGTTTTCCCTCTCGTGGAAACTCTTCTGGCACGCGGAGAAAGTCCGCTCGGTTTTCTTTTGGTATTTCATTTCCATTCGCTCGCCAGCGGCGGCCGCTGCCGGTTTTTCATTCCCTCTTCATTTGCGTCCGTCCCGCATCCACCCATCCCCCCGGCAGGATCTTCCTATGGCGAAGGCGAGCAAGCGTTTTCCGATCGAAAAACCCCAAATCTCTCCTGGGTCGCGGGAGGAAAAAACGGCAGGACGACGGGGTTGGATACACACATGCACACATGCCGTATACATGGCGTACGTGTGTGGGAGGATATGTAAATGGCACCACCACCACCACCACCACCACCACCACCACATGTGTGCATGGGGAAAGTTATTTGCGTTTTAAATTGCGCTTTCTTTCTCTTATCGTGAGCACCCGAGATGATGGGTCTAGGCGAGTTTTTTCTCCCCTCTACACTCGCATCTCATCTCTCGCTCTAACGAGGATGCGGACGGAAAATTTCTTTCGTCTGTTGCTGCCGTCGGTTCTGTGTTCTCTTAATTCCTCACGTTTCGCAATGAGAGCGGAGTTTCTATTTTATTATTATTCGCTTCGCTCCCAACAAGCACGTTCGTTCTTATCTCGTGCGGTTCGGGTTGATGTTGGGGTTTTGCATTTGTACTTGTCGGTTTATCGAGCGAATCACATTTAGCGTTTTCTTACACTGGAATTTTGCACCGGAGCATGGCCAACGTGAAAAGTGTCCTTTGGAGGGAGATGCTTTTCAAAAACATTATAGGCCATTAAAAATAAATGAAGTTAAAACATGTTTTTATCAAACCTTTTTCTCAAATTTTTCCAATCAATTTAAAATTACTATGAAAGTAATGAAAGTATAATTGAGTTTGAATTATTTAATACAAAAACATGTCTTTCTTTCTTCGAATACGTAACACACGTCTTCTACTATTCGAGTACATATAATCTCCCACTCTCTATGCCCATGCCAAAAGATCGTCCTTACAACAACCTCACCCTTCCTTCTCTCTCCACTCAACCCTTACATGCCGCCCACCACTGCCAAGGATTAATGTTGACGTCGGTGAAAAGTGACGATTGGAAAAGTGTTGATGCACGGAGGGGAAAGAAATGAGAGTAAAAAATTCACAATAGCAAAACAGCGTCTTCCATAGTAAATTTTGCACACGAAACACACACACAAACACGTACACACAAACTCACGTACACTCAAATAATCGCGTATGTGTGACGCGAAATCTAATATATCGTACCCTTCGCAGATGTAACGAAGGTTGCGAATAAATTTGCATACGCAGAGAATAAATAGCGAGCGCACAGGCTCTAGCTGCCCTCCGAGGCAAAGGCGCGCACTTGTGGGTGGCGCACGCAGAACCGAGAAGGAGGCGACTTTCTTCCCGCGCAAGATGTGCCCTCCTGGCATACGTGCACCGCGCCCTTTCCTGCTCGCCATGAGCAGATGAGAACAAAACGGAAAAATAAGGATGTCTCCTACCCGGTTCCTTACACCCCCTCTGCCTCCTCCCCCTCTCTGCCACACATTGTCGCGGAAAGCACCACGGCAACAGTCGTACGTTATATTTATCATCTCAAGTCGCGTGCAAAACACACGCGATAAGGACGGCTCACGACTGCTGCCGGTGTGTTGGTACACGCACGGTCGGTTGTTATACCCTCTCCCTGTTCGGCGAGAGAGAGAGAGAGTGAGCGAGAGCCCTTTTTGTTTCCGAAAGCCGAAAACTTCATTGCAAAATTTCTCCTCCCCGAGCTCGAGTGGCATCGAATGTGCGAAATTGAAAACGAGATAACAAAAAAACTTACTACTACAACCACCTCAACTGGTGCGCTTTACATCCGCCTTTCCACCCATTCGACGCACCCTTTCTGTGCGGACGATCCCGTCCCTGGCGTGCGGACGATAGAATACCCATTCAGGCATGATTAATGCTCGCGAGCAGGGAAATGGTTCCAACGCACTCCGGAATTTCGTTTCATTAATCTTTTTAAACGTGACGCGATGCCTTTTGTTTTAAAGGTGTAACATGCTGTACATATTTTAGTGGAATTGGTGTGAAAACGTAATTTTAAATTTGGCTCTATGTTATGTGTTTGTTATCTATGCATGTTTTGAATGCTTGCATGTACCGAGTAAGCCAAAACGAGCACTCCATTTGAACCTAGCTAACATAACAAACACATATATCCGTCACCAACAATCCCCACAAAAAATAAGAAATACAATAGATGGAATGTTCAACTAGAGAAATCAACAAAAGGAGGAAAAAGGATAATGAAACATTATCCCAAACCCAAAACTTTTTTTTCACTTTCACTCGATTGCATAGTGGGTTTTAGCGATTTTAATTTATCTCTGATATCCATCTATGCTGTGAAGGCAATTATGCTTCTCTTTTCTTCCTTAGTTGTCTCTTTCTTCCATTACGCTTTTTCACTTCTTGTTTCATCTCTCCCTTCTTTTTTTCGTCCCTCGTTAAGGTACTACTACTTTCATACTTTATTCTCTTCTCCAAAACGTTCATAAACTGCTTATTATTAATGTGTCGCAAGATCATAAGTCTCTCACTGATGTTTCTCATTAAAGCGCCCAATGATAGTATATGAATTAAAAGAATTATTAGTTTATTATTAAACGTATTGCTATAGGGTTCGTTGCAATAAACTTGTATTCTTACTGAATATTTATTTAATTTTCTACTAAAAACTCGATTTGATTATAAGATTATTATAATGCTTTTATCAGGTATCGAAATATCGTCGTAATGCGTAAGTGCGTTTGATTTGGCTGATCTGGATCCATTCGAAACATATGTGAGCAGTAGAACTATTCAGGTCACGATAAAACGAGGCATCAGATATTTATATTTGTATTTTTTGCAATTTTTTACTAATTGAAAAAAACTGTCAAAATGTTGGCAATATTTTAAAATACGAGCTAAGACTAGGGCTACACTCATAGACACTTATACTAAACTTATAATTATTAACAATACTAATTTTATAATATGTTCTGATTCTGTTAAAGTATGTTTAGCTGCAACTAAATCTTCCATCTGTCCATCTGTTCCAAAAAAAACTCAAATACTCGCTTTGCAACAACACTTTATATCAGCGTATAAAGCACCATCCGGAGCGTCACCGGTTCCATGAAAAGTAATATAATTTACGGTTTCCATTAGTTTGCACTAATTCCCAAATAAATTGCATCTCCACCACAATCCCAGCTCGTCGCCAGCGCCCGTCTCTCCGGTGCAATCATTCTCTCTATCCGTTCTCGATCCGTCTTGCGAGTGGCAGATATTAAAAACGTCCCTCATGCCATTTCATACAGGAACAACAACAAAAAACGCCAGAATACGAAGAAACGCTCCGCTCGTCCTTCGGGCACGGGACAAACCCATTACGCGGGTGGTATGAAATTACAATTAAGATTAACTTCCTGCTCGTCCGCTTCCGTACCAGCGCTGTGCTCGCCGAAGACGGCAGATAAATGATTTTCTGCTCCTTTTGTCTCCGGCCCTCGGAGATCCTTTCATACGTCGGTTTGGGCCGCGTATGTGCCCGCACGGCCACCAAACAAAAAAAAAGGACACCACAAAACAATGACATAAAAACCGTAAAAAGCAACCCGCAATGAGCAAACGCGACATAAAAATATGTATGTGTGTGTTGGTGTGTTCCACGAAGGACAACCTAATCACACTCGTGGCCCGTCCCGCCCACCCGCCGGCCACTACCCGGTCCATTAGTTTCTTATCATCCCCTTAACACGAGCACATAATTCGTTTTGGCAATATCCACTAATAAACGTTTTTCCCCGTTTCGCTTCCCGTACCTTCTGCCATCCTTCTTCGAGTTCCTTAAGCGTGTGTGTTCTTCGCAAAGACATACACATACACACTCACTCTAACGCACCATTACACAAGAGAGAAGAAAAAAAAACTTTCGCTTACGTGTGCGTCAGGATATAAATTTTCATATCATATTTCCACGCGGTGGTTGTTTTGGGGCGAAACACAGCGAACCAACAATGTCCGCAAACGCATTTCCGAGGGAACTCCGACACCGATGGTGCTTCCTTTACCTTTTGTTGATGGCTTCCGTCGGTCGGCTTTTTGGAGGTTGTAATTTTCTGCATTCAAAATTAACTTTTTATTACAATGACTGCTCATCCCAATTTCGATGCAAGCGTATCTGAGTTCAAACTGACATAACTGACGGTTGCGTACTTTAAACATGCAACCTTCACGAGTAAGATTCAACAGAAGCGATTGGATCGTCCTGGTTATCTTTCACGTACGTTCAATGAAACGTTCCCCATGGAACATATCCGTGTAATAACGATTATGAGATCGTTTTCACCACACACGATTTCTCAGTGTTTCTAGTACATAAGGTGCGCATCGACCAGGCCGTTCGTTGGACGCCGCACAAAGTAAATAACGCTTCAAAATATAATTAAAATCATACATTGTTACTTTCTGCTCCACTCGTCCCCATCACCCCAATAATCTTTTCTTCTCATATCTTTTTTATATAAAACGGAAATCATCTTTTCTTTTTCTTTACTTCTCCACTTACACACCCCAACTGGCGAAACTTGGCCCGAGAGCCATTTTGCTAGCCCGCCCGACACGCCGGTTTTGCTATGTTTGACAACGTTGAAGCCCATTACCCATTATCAAATCCCACTAAGCTTCTTTCGGACGGTTCCGCTGATGAGCACGTCCGAGGCGTGCGAAGGTGCGGCAATATAGCGCAGAAAATACATGCCGACCGCAAGGGCGATAGAACGGTGGAACGGACAGCATGTGCACGTGCTTCACATACGTTCTTTTCAACGCAATATATGTTTTTTTGAATGATGCCACCTCTTATCGATCGATGGCCGTGGTTGCTACAAAATGGTGAAAATTTCTACCACTAAATGGAAAAGCGTTTATAATTAAAATCAATTTAAATTAGTCTAAATATTAGTAAAAATTCAAAAGAAATCTAAAACCAATTAAGAAAGGCATCATGATGATGTTAAAAATATAACTCTAATTACATCTTTGGTTTAAATTTGCAATTAATTAAAAACTGTTTCGTCGCTGAAACGATTAAAAAATAAAAGTAAAAAATAATTAAAATATGAATGATATATCAATCTACAAATTAAACTTAAAGACAAAATTATCTTTTAGGTAAAAAAAAGATGGGCGCAGCACTTTATTATGATTTGCCAAACCCTTATCGTAACTGAACGGCACCAAAACCAATATCGTCCATTCCACTACTTGTCGAAGGAAGTTTTTTTTTTGCATACTAATATCAGTTTTTCCCGCAACACCCGCATCCCCTAGCGCCGTATGCCGCACAGTGTTCGCGAAACGGTCCAGTTTGTGACATAAGAATTTCCATTAGAGCGCACCATGTATGAAAATTTGATTCAAACACCTCACCCACCCACCCGCGCCACGTGCCACCCGAGGAAGGATGTTATTTTCTTTTGCGCAAAAGAAAATTCTACCATCCTTTCGCGTGGAAGATAAAACACACACACACATGCGCCATTCTTGGAAGCAACCAACGCGCGACATACACACATGCACACAGTCGTGCAATCCGATCCAAGCCATCCATCAAGCGCTGTCCGCTGCCCCGGGTCGCCCGGAGTCCTCTCCGGTGGCCAAAGTATACACAATTTCTTAATTGTGTTATTTCAAACAAAGAAGGCGAAAGAAAGGATAAACATTCACCCTTGTCCGTCCCTTCCTCGGCCCGTCGGACACGGGGGGCTTGCTTTCACTGTGATGCTCGTCTCTCGTGTTCACACACACACACACATGCACAAGCACGCCAGCTTATACGGTTTGGTGGAAAGGGCCGGAGTACGGAGCGGAAAAGCGGGACGCGTTGGGGAAAATGAAAAATACTTTTTTGCTTCTTCGAAAGTCCGCTCTCTTTCTCTTTCTCTCTTCATTTCCCTCGCTGTACGGTTCGGTCGCGGAGGAGCAAGGAGTAGCGTTAGACTCCCAAGCGTCCCATATGTAGAAACCCCACAGGCAGCCTCCCCCTCCCCCTCCACCCAGCGCCCGCTGATCCGGTCGGTATGGCAACGCGGGAGGAAAAGGAAAAGCCGGCATCGACGCAAACGTGGTAAATGAATGTGTTTGCGCTTTCGTAAGAAGTGAACGAGCATCTTTGTGTATGATAAGCAGCAACAGCACCATCCCCAGAAGCCGGCAGCACCCTTGGGTGGTGGGTGGGAAGAGTTTTCGTTTTTCTTTTGCTGGAAAATATGGTCAAAAAAGTGCGACTACACGAGCACGAAAGAGAGACAGTACGAGAGAAAAAAAAACGTTTCTCTCACAGACACAGGCACGGGAAAATCCGGTTGGCCACCTACGAGCAAAACATTCTCGCTTTCCCACCGCGCGCCCTTTCGAGTGGGAAATGAAGCAAAAATGATGGAAAAATATTTCCACAAACCGTTCGTCCGAGAGAGGGGGGGGACGCAGTGAAAGGTGGAGATTTTCGTTTTTTTCTTTGCCCTCTTCCTACATATGCCATTTTCCACACATTCGGCTCGGTCGCTACGGTCCTCCCGGGCTCTAATGTTCTTTTTTATGCTCACCCACCATGCCTACCGTTGGGCCCCATGCTGCGGAGGACAACGAACGGACGCCGCTAAGAGTCCGAGAGACCATCATTAGACGCTGATCAGAATCCCAGTGCCGGTGGTAGTGGTGGTGGTGCAGAAAATAAAAAATTATCATTATCGTCAGCCCCGGGGAAGGGCAGGAAAGCCGCACACGCACACAACTAAACCAACATTTACCGAAGGCCATTGCACTCCTGACTGAGCATCTACTTTCGCTTCCGATATCTAGTTTTCGTCCTTGCGTTCGTCCCGCCGCGCTCGGCTCATAAATTGGCAAGGGGTTTTATTTTTTCCCCTGTTTTTTTGTTCCTTTTTTCAGTCCGCAAGGCTACCCACCACTAGCACGATTCGTTTTGGGTGAACCTTCGGGCGCAACAGACAGGCAGGCTCTCCGCTTTTTTAATTACGATCCACGGCATATCCGCTCAAAAAACGACCGTCCGTGGTTGAGCACAGGAAAGAAGCGAAAAAAGACGATGCACGAAAAGGGATGATGAGAATTCCCGGCGGATTCACCCGAGTGAAAGCGGCCGAACCCGGGACGTCCGGGCCGGGAGGAGGGAAGAAAAATCAAAACTACCCTTCGAACGGTACGGTTTTCATATCGGAGCCGGCTTCCCGATCAATGTCCTCGGTGTCCGGGAGATGAGCCAGGACCGAACGGACGGGGCGAAGGGCGCGTTAGCTCAAGATCGTGCTTGAGATTCGGTGCCTCCGCTCGGGCGGATGTCCTGCGAGAGCAGGGGACACCGACAGGGACACCGAGTGGGAGGGGTATCGGAGGGGCATCGGGAGAAGTAATAAATTATAAATAAGCAATACAGATGCGGACAAAATCTTCGGCATCCCAGAGCGCCCGGGTGGGGCGAAGGAAGAGAGCAAGAGTTGCGCACGAGTTTTCTCTCTCTCTCTCTCTCTCTCTCTCTCTCTCTCTCATTTTATTTTACTTTAGTCGCTTCCGGCACCTTTGCGGGTTATTGGTTTTCCGGGATTCGAAGAATTTGGTGTCCGGATGAAATATGGAACAGCATTTTAATTTTCAATTCGTTCTTTAAATTTCCTTAAATTCACTTTTTTTCTATTTTGAATTCGATTTTAATAGGTAGTTGTTAAAAAATGCAATTGATCATTGATCATAAAATCTTAATTAAAATGTAATTTTCGATTCATTTACCACAACAATAATACCTCACTTTTTAAGAAAATCGTTCTAAAACATCCTTAAATGATTTGTTTTTAATAATTTTTGGATCTAATCGATATTCAAATCGCTTGAAATAAATCGTATAAGAATGGATTCTGTCTTTTCGTAAGCTTCAATCTCTCTTCAATATGTTTCTTAATATTGTGTTAATAATAAATTGAAAACTATAAAAAGAAACCTTAAAGTAATTAGTAACTTAAGGTACCTTAAAGTAAAGCAACTATAAAAAGTAACCTTACAGTGACGAAAGAACAACGTAATTCTGCCGGAAGTGTAATCGACTTAACGACGACAAATAAAAACTAGAAACAATCGTAAAGTTTGGCAGGGCTTTATAGAATAATTACATGCGCATATTGCCGTAAAAATATAACACTCAATTGTGTATTAGTCTCTCATTTACTATTTAACAAATCACTTATCGCAATTATAAAATGGATAATCCATTGCGTTTGGTACGTTTGAAGTGCTTGTTTAAACTCTAGTTTTTCTCTGTCATTGGTTAAATTGCATGATCAAGTGTTGCAATTATTATCCCCTTGATTGTGTACATTTATTTTCTAAAACTTCAAAGAACAAGTACCTCTAAGATTCAAATGCAATTTTTAGATTATTTCAGTTCCATTCTTCATCATACTGCGTTCTGCTGTAATAATCGATACCAACACGACCAACACCATCGGGAAAATAACAGCCCAGTGATCG
This sequence comes from Anopheles dirus, assembly GCA_000349145.1. Classification (NCBI taxonomy): domain Eukaryota; kingdom Metazoa; phylum Arthropoda; class Insecta; order Diptera; family Culicidae; genus Anopheles; species Anopheles dirus. Next base: position 3,788,638 of record KB673090.1, read on the forward strand.
CACAAATACTAATGAATCGATTTCGGTACTGTAGCCAGCAGGGTGTGAAACCATAAACACGACGCCGAAGATGATTTTAAAAATGTATCGCTTGATTCCTCTGCCATTCATGCTAAGACTGGGCGACTGAAGTTGAAGAGAGAGAGAGAGAGTGGAATGAATATAAAAATCAATACAGATTATTTGCTAATATCAACAAACGTCTGCAAAAAGGCTGCAAAAGAGGAATCGGAAAATCCTAACCCCAAACGGCAGAACGAAGCAGACAGTTCAATCGCACCGGGGAAAAAAGGTACAAACTCTTTGCTCAATCGATCCGCTTGGCCTCGAGTTTTCATTCCCTCATCTAATTTCTTGATTACACCCCGCCACGTATCGAACGCTGGCTGTCGAAGTGCGATGTAACGCCGAACGAGAGCCAGCGAGCGAGCAAAATTTCCATCCCAACAGCCTCCCGGTACCGTCTCCGTTCGATGGTGACGCTCGATTCGGGAGGATTTCCCGCGGGACCACACGCAAACGGGGGAAGCCGCGTTGCGCGAGGAAAAGATGAAGAACAAAAATTACGAGCCTCATAATGGCGTGTCCCGTGATGCTGCCGGACGTTGCTTTTTAGCATCCTGGCCGCCCCGTTTCGTGCTTGCTTCGTGCTGCTTTGATTATGCTACGGTGTGCTATCTTTGGGCAGTTTTTTTTTTGCGCGTCGAGCACACCACCCGCACACGCATAAAGCAAAGCGTTTCTCGCATCCTTGCCGTTCTTTACACCAAACGAACTGGAAGCTGGTGTGCGGGGCACTGGAAATAATAACATAATTCTGTTTACGTGCATAATTTGACCGGGGAGTTTATTGGAGGCTGTGTGTGTATGTTTGAATGTGTGTTCTTCCTCCCAGCGTCTTTTCTTGTGCCGACAGTGGATATTGCTTATAATTTTGCAGCTCACCTGCTTGACCACCTGCCTGGCTTCATTCGTTGGCTTCGTGTCGGGTGTGAGTGGAAAAAAAGGTTCGACCCTGATCCTTCCACGGTTTGATCCTGCACCGCGTAGGACGAACGGTACGACCCGCTCCAACGCTGGGTATGCCCTGATGCTGCCACCGTAATGCTTTGACTCCCGCTGGGATGAAGACGATTCCATCTTTTTTTCTCTCGCTCTCTCTCTCTCTCTCTCGTTGCGCCCAAGCCCATCCTCATCCGACCGCCCGGGTTTTGATTCGTTATTCAAAAAGGAAAAATAAATAATTTCAGGTCTTTCGAGCAACTTGCCTTCCACGGGGCAAGGTTCCCATTCCAGCAGCGCCCTGCTACGGAGGATGCCAAATTTCGGGCGCACAAAAAACCTGCTAATAATTTAATAATAATGCAAAATATGGAGAGAGAGAAAAAAATCTCGGTACGGTTACGGGCACCGGCGTTCGGGCATTATTTTGCGTCTTGTTTGCTTCATTATGGATGCATAAAATTGACTTTTCGGGCAGCGGCGGCAGACGGCCGGCCGTGGTGGATGGAGGCGTACCAGCGGGATGTTTATGAAAAATTATGTCTTGATCTGCGCCGATTACGGAGGCAATTACGTGGTGGTGTTTCCAGCAGCGGATCGATTTTTATGCTGTTCTAAATTTGTTTTTCTGAATGGGATCGCATGTTTCTAGCAGGTAAAACATGAACTTTGAGCATTTATACTTATTCAAAATATTTTCAATAGAATTCGTAAGCAAAGCATATTACTTCCACTAGTTATGTCCCTTATACTCCATTGGGTGAAACAGTTTTTCCCACAAAGCAAACATGAATTTCCCACGAGGATTAATTTCCCATGGACTTAATAACCCCAACACCAAACACACTCCACGACGCAACGCGGGAGGTGACAGAAATCTTCCAACGCAAACAGAACCCCTCTCGAACAACAGTCTCCCTTTCCGGAAAGGGTTGTGTTTAATTAACCTGTTGCTTGCTGTGCACACTGCTGACGCCGCCAATTAATTAGGCGAGCAATTTGCGGTTGTTTAACACCAGCTTCATCGGCCTCATCATCACCATCATCATCATCTCCAGCTTGTGACTTTTCCAGCCACCCCTTTTTAATCGAGGGCAAGCCTAGCTGCGTGCCATGCTGGCGGAGGCGGAAAAGTTGCTTTTCTGCTGCAATCTCGACTCTTTGGAGTGTGTGCGGGAGGAAATTGTTTGCTTTGCTCTTTGGCAAAGAGATCCTCTACCGGGTGGCGGTATTGCCGATGGAGTTGGTTGTTTCAGCAGCAAATCGGAGGGGTTCTTCGCAACATCTACCACGCGAACGTGAGTGAACGTGGAAACGCATTTGTGAGATTATACGGCATAAAGCAAAAGTGTTAAAATTAAAATGGGTTAAAGTGACTTGAATTAATTGTAACAATGGATAGTAAACAATTAACTTACTTTAAAGTGGCATTACTGTTAAAACATGTTAAATATTTCAATTAGTTTCATTTAATTGAAAATTAATAACTAACAATATATATCATCAGGCATTAAGTCGCTTCACGTGCTGTTGAATTTTAGATATTATAACCTTATGATGCATATAGATCCCTTTCGACAAACATTTTTCGACAAAATAAAGTGAAGTTATGCTTGTTAGACGAAGAATATCGCGAACGTTTAGTACGCCTTAAAAACCCCTTCAAACATTTTACAAATTATCTCGATGATAAAAAATTAATTTTGTATTTATACTTATTTTACAAAATGTAGAGTACAATTAGTTGTTGCTTTATTTACTTATTTATTAATTACTTTATCTGTTCATTAATTTATACTTTCTCCTTTTTTATTTCGCTATCTGTTAGAAAACGTCAAATGCCACTGTATTAGTACTACGCGTTTTTAGTACTTCGAAGAGGATCGGGATCGAAAAGGATCAGGAATTTAGGATCGAAGAGCGTTCCACGAGAACAGGTAAATACAGCCGCAGCAGCGGGCTCCGGGCTTGGTTGGAGACGACTAAAACGAACACCGAAGGAATAAAGACAATTTTTTGGCCTGGCGCACGAAAGCTCGCCTAAAGAATTTACATTCGGTCTTCATTTTCCAACACTATCTCTGTTTCTTTTTTTACTATTTATTTGTTAATTTGTTTATATTTCATTTAAATTGGAACAATAATAATAACAATAGGTATACACGTGTATATTATATATACCTGATAATGTTACAACATAACGTCTTTGTCGAGAGGTTTTCAAAGAATTGTACCAAACTTAATGTTCTGTTTAAAATGGCTCAAGTCCCATACAATTCCCAAACTCACAGCAGATGTATGATTGATGATGTCCTCATTGAACGAAACGCACGTTTCACACGTTTCGTGTCCTTTGTGCATGTTTTCCTTCACTTTCAAGAGGGTCACAACGCGTCAGTTGTGCTACCGGTGCGTATTTCAACAAGCACCAGCACTAATCCAGCGGTGGAAAACTCAAACCAAAGAAAATCGATAGGAAATGGCGCAAAAGTAATTAAGCTGCTCGCCTGTCTCGTTAGCGTTACATCACCCGCACCGCCATTTCCATTTCGGCTCCCAACCGTCAAACCATCGCCACCATTCCATCCATTTTCCACGAAACCGCCTGCCCTTTGTTCCAGCACGGAGCGTCCGGAAACATGACACACTAATCACTCGTAACGCATAAATTATAAATCAAATCATCATTCATCATAATGATTATCTTCGCACGTTCGGGCTCACACCAGGGCCAGAAATGAGAGAAATTATCGTTTCGGCAACCTTTCCGGTCGGCCGATGAATGTGAACCCCAGAGTGAACCAATCATCCGGCGCGAGCGCGCGCCCGGGTGCGAAAATGGAGTGAGAAGTTCATGAATAATTATGCAAAAGTTATGAAATCCTCCACCACCGCCGATGTGCTACCTGTGCCTGCACAATGGAGCCTACGGTTGACGCTGTCCCTTTGTTAATCGCCTGACGACTGAGTAATCAACTCGGAACGCACTGTGTCTCACGCGCCCGTCAGGATCGAAGCGTACAGATAAAAGGTGATTAAAATACGGCGCTTCGCAGCGTAACGGCCGCTCGAGCGGACGTAATGAAGCGTAACATATTCGCCGAAGGATGAGTTTTCCGTTCCCCGAATGCCACCGTCCTAATGAATGATTTCGAATCAAACGACATTCACAGCACCGCACCGAACGTTGCCGGCCGGAAGTGACGAACCCTTTTTCCTGAAACTCACCCCGTGGCCGTCCGCACGGGCGTAGCACACGGGACGGCATCAATGACGCACGTTTCGGCGTAGAAGCGGATGAGGAATACTCGATATATTGTTACATGCCCGAGCGGACGAACGAACAAACGAATGCATACTAATGAGTCCTCGAGTCCTCGGCTCGTGGGCGATAATAATGACCAGGGCATTGGTTTGGGTTGGAGTTGGAGTTTCGACCGTTTGGGAGACAATGTCCTGGAGGGGGCTAGAGAAGTCCTGGAATGGAACGGTGCCCTCCAGCGCCCGGGTCTGTCATTGCATAATGTAAATCATAACGGACAAATGAGTGATGTAATGATCAATTATCGTCCTATCGCTGAGGTGGGTGAGGACACATGTTGTCACATACCAGCCCGGTATGAGCCCGACCACAGTTGCACGCTCGTTATTATCGAAGCAAATTGAACGTAATGAGCCACGGGAAGAACCGTTCATGCATGGGTTGATAGATTTATCACAAAAAATCGGCCGTATTCATCGAGCTGGTTTAAAGACCTACAGTTAGCGAACGTTTGACGTAAACAGAGTGAACGAAATTGATTTATTATATTTATTATTTATTATATGTTTAACTAGTTTACCCAACAACCTTCGCGTGGGTAAAATTACAAACATTATATCGTAAGCTATACGCGAGCACAGTTTATTCATATGTAGCTTCTGTTTCAGACCCACTTCGACCTCGAAGTTTCAAAAGCGCTCCGTTTGTAGGATTTCTTCTGCGTGTAGGAAAGGAGTTTAAGGACCCTTACAGCCTAACATCACTTTACTTCGCTATAGTCCGACCGACATTAGAATTTGCTAGGTTATTATGGACACCAACTCACCATCTGTACAGAGGAAGTCTTTTAACGAGAGTTCTCTTTTAACGTCTGCAACGGTCTCAGAAATCTACCTAACCTGATAACCGTACTAAGTGCCTTCTGTTCGGACTTGAATCTCTGCAGCATAGACAAATGACGGCTCAGTGTCTATTATTGCATAAACTAATGAGCCGTCTATTCTAGAAAAGATAAACTTTCAGGCACATAGACCACAATCTCTACTGAGAAACGACTTTAGATCGACTGAATTGGGATCCAGTGGTGCTATAACAAAAATGACTAAAAACATATAGCTCGCTAAGCAGTACTATCGACTTCAGTGTATAGATTCTCTCCTCTAGTGCTATGTTACAAACCAGTTTTAATGTCTGTAATTCAGTGTGACTTATTGGGTCATTCGTTAAAGCTGTGTTGATTTTCACGTACTTAAATTATCAGGTTTCGATAGGGTTACATCAATGTTCGATAGGGATCGGTTAGTATAATAAAAACATGGTTATGTAGTCCGCGATTGACTAGATAACGTATATAAATTGTAATTGTAACTCGGATTATCAGAAATATTAGAAGCGCTTCACTCTTTTTGTAGAAAACTTAATAGCTTCCGCTATGTAACCTTCGTTGAAGATAATGACCCTAAATCATCTCATAATGATGAATTGCTCATAATTGTTTATTACTCAAATCAACTAACCACCCATTATTGACTCCTTTCCCACGATGGATTCACTGCTTCCGATTGCTATTGGTGCAATTAATTCTGGTCCAACACCTATTCCTGTCCACTTTTCGCTCATCGAGCACCCTCCACTGCAAAAATTCCTCTTTTCACACGCAATCCAATTGTCCATTGACCGAATGATCGCTCAAATGCGGATTACTTACCGATACGCAATCGAATCGGATGTCCAGCAAACGCAATGCAGGAACCAAGAAAAAAACCTACCATCCAAACAATCTAATTGATCCAATTAATGTATGGTCAAACGGTCAAACGTGGCAGTTCTCATTATGGTAGTTGTTTCTGGTGCAACGGCTGAAGTTTCGATTACACGCACCAACACCTACCCTACCCCGGAAGCGTGTCTTAATCGAACAGGTCCCTCCATATCCTGAGCCGGGTTTGGCATGTCCAAAAAACGGCTGTGTGCGTCTGTGTGTGTTTACATTCCATTCACATAGCAAGCTCAGCGTAACGAAGGATGTCTTCACGTTGTGACTTCCGGCAGCTAATTGAAGTGCACACACGTCACGTCACCCCACTGGACAACATCCTGAACAACCTAATCCGAAAGAAAAACACTGAAACGACAGAAACTTTCTCCTCTTTCAATTATCATTACCTTTCGAAGGCGCTCGTCGCAGGTTTCGGTCGTATCAAGATCCCTACAAGCTGTTTACGGCGGACGTCGTACTGGAATTGTTTTCTGCGTGCTTCTTCGCCCATCCGGTGGACAGAACGCAGAACGCAGGACGCAAGACGCAAGCAATAACAACAACAGTTTGGTCTTAATTTCTGCTGGCAGTACGTGAGTGCTCGCCCAGTGTACACTGTCCCCCTCTCGTGCGACGTGTGTGTGTGTGAACGTGTGTGGACGGAACGCCGTTTCGGTGGATTATTTGCGAAAACGGGTGCTATTTTCGCTCATTTACGGTCCAACACCTCCGGCGGGTGCGGCTAGCGACCGGAACCGGCAGCATCCTCGCAAGACGCTCACCAGCCGTGCCCGGGTGGCCTGTAATTTGAGGAACGTCTTATCACCATCATCATCGTCATCGGGGTTTTTCGAGCGCACTAACGACCCCCCGGTCGACGGCCGAGTGGAACTTGGCTGACCACAAGCTGGAGGGTGCAAGGACATCCTCCGTTTGTCGCTTTCGGGCTTCGATAAGATCAAGAAGTCAGCATCTTCCTCGGGGCAGGGTAAATTACACACCGGCGACGAACTTCTTTCCCAGCAAGTAAGGGTGTCCACTTACGCTAGACTCTGGTCTGTGTGTGGACTGCTTCCTTCTAATTATCGTGCCGTTGGTTGAGCCTGTGTTTGGACGGCAGATTGGGTACATATGGTCGCAAAAAAAGCACGAAGAGGAGATGAGGCTAATTTATGTCGTGGTCAGGTTCCGTTTGACCTATTCGCGCCGGAGAACATGATTACTACATTAGGAGGCTTGAGCAGAGGCCCGTCCAGGAGAAGGGGGATGAGAATGTGGTAATTTACGAGCAATTTAGATGACGGAAAAGACCGTCCACTGTCCAGTCTGGGGTGATACGATCATTCCAAGCTGGAAGCGTGTGTAGTTTGACATAATTTATGTGTACTACTCCCGTACCATATGCTCATCGGATGATCCAAAACAAAAATCGATTCCACAATGTCCGGCTGCGAACGTGTGCGCGTTTTTCGTTGGTGTGTAACGCGCACGTTAATGAAATGATTTATCGGATCGGAAGTGATTTAATTAAGTTGGCTACGTGCTGCGTGTGCTAATGGGGCGATTTGTAGTTCATTCCAATCCTTTCCTGTTTCCTCCGGGTGCAAACCGGGCTGCTAATGAGAGTGAGAGGACAACGGTGTCTTCGCCATGCGGCCACTGAATCACGACCGTTAATGAATTGTGAGCATATGTTATGCTCCTGCGCTCCCCTTCGCGATGTAATTTTCTAGCATAAACGAAGGGAGAACGGAGACAGTATTATGTTCACAATGATGATGATAATGATGATGGCGGCATTTAAGTGGCTTAAGGAAGGTTTAACTGTCTCCGGCAAGCGTTTGGCATGGGAAATTGTTCATTTAATGGAAACATATTTCCATTAAAGAACGCTATAAAATAATGAAACGAATGAAGGCATTCGTTCTTATCAATATTGTAGGCATTGACAACGATTTCATGAAGATTATATGTCCCTTTATGTATTTGATATATATGAAAAATATAAAATCTCTAAAACAACAGCTGTAGTATTATATTATTATCAACATTATTTGTTCTCTTTTTATAATGTAAATACTTGATGGATTTTTTATGCTTTAAATCAATTTGGGCACATCAAAACTTCAAATAGGTTTTCAACTTCAAACTATCTTTCTTCATGTTTTGATCACATTTTTTTTCAATTCACTGTTCGTTTCTATTATAAGAGCATTTATGCTTATAAACCAGAACCAGATAGTGTTACTTATATACTAAAAATAATATTATCATGATTATTTTATCTCAACATATTGTTAAGACAATTTAGACCCCAAAATTACTCAAAAGTTTATCAAACTTGACTAGCTATATCGAAACTTTTTTATGATAAACCTTCTCTATTAGATTAGAATTGCAAGAAATATTTCGATTCCATTTTTTATATCTATTTGTACAAAACAAATCATTCTCAATATATTTAAAAAATCTGTCATCGTGAAGATTGCAAATCATTAGCTTATCATGATGAAAGTGTGTTATAGTCTCACTTTTTCATTTAAAAACAGATTTCCGCATACTTCTATCCGTCTGTAAATGCGCTATCAACAGCTTCCCAAAAGAAGCTGTGAAACATTTCAAAAGTACCCTTGCACATAACCTGCAAGTGTATCTTTCACTCGGTACACTCGATACAACCCACCAATACCGAAGTCAATTACGGATGGATTTTGCCGCACTCCCGGCCACGATCGTCCCGCAAGTCTTACCCGGCTCGCAGAGCGTAATCTCGTTCACGTACACATCCATACAAACTCGATCACGGTGCTTGACAGTGCCCCTTTTGGGCTCGGGCTCGCTCACGCGCACAATGCAAAAGTGCATCCAGGAAAAAGGATTGGGACTTTTCATTCTTGTTCACTTTTCGATGCCGTTGCCGTATGCTTATTTATTTACTTTTTGCCAAATTAAAGCTTGTTAGCCGAGTGTGGGCACTGTACGCCGGGTACGAAGAACTCCACTCCGCATCAGGTTCGGTTGACAAATCCCCGGTCCGGAATATCCCGTACGGAAAATCCTCCCTGTAAACTTCAAAGCTTTCCCTGCTGGTGAAACTCCGTTGGGCTGGTTCTTTGCCTCGAAACGTACGACAGACTCGTACGCAAGCCCGAGCGTTGGGAGGAAATTTTGGGAAATTTCAAGTCCAAATTAACTTCCCTTCACCAACCGTGCCGCTAAGGAACACCAAGGAGGAATGGACGAAAAAAAAAACAGTTGCCCCAGTTGCCTTGGACTTGAACGATACGGACCGATAAAAAAGGGACCACCAGCTAAGCTGCTGACGGTGCCGGTGGCGGACTTTATTAAAAAATTGTTTTCTTTTCATACATGTACGCTCGTATATTGCAATTTGCCGGTAATCCTTAAACTTATTATTACGTCCCAGCGTGTTCCTCCTCGGTTTGCCCCGGTTCCGCCGTAAAAGCGCGCTGGTTTGGAAGCCCGTCCAAAACGCAGTACTGATGAAATTTTTCTCCACCTTGTCCTGCCCGGTGCCGCCCAATCGAGGTACGTTCCGCATGCATGCGGTGTGCTCTCCAGCGCTTCAAAGCACTCTTTGCACAGGTCCTCGACAAGGACGCTCCGTGCCCCGGGTGAGCATGTGAGAGTGTCTGGCCCGCGACGCTAACGCCTTGCTGCAGTCAGCGCTGCATTTGCATACATCATTATTCCGGTGCAGTGGAATGATCCTTTCACCAGTTTCACACTCACACTCACGCCGCTCAATGCGCTACATTCTGGGAAAGCCTCTTTCCTTCACCTTTCATCTTATCATGAATATCGAGCAGCCACTTACAGGAGCTACTCAATTTTTCGCCTGTATGTCGAGACTCCGCTCTGCGGAATGCTATCATGTACCGGAAGGACGCCAAGAATGTGCCTTTTACGCGGGATTTTCTTTCCGATTTTTGAATTAAGCCGTGCAATATCGGCAAAACATGCGAAATAAGCTTCTTTCTGATCGATTGCATGAAGTGTTTAACTTCAAAGCCTTTGATCACTTTTGCGATGCAATTTTCAGCTTGATGACGGTCGAATAATAATTTGATTAAATTTTTAATAGACCATGCATGTTTATTGAATAATTACTTTAATCTCTCGTATACTTATTACTGACTCTTTCTTTTCTTTCTTTTTTTACAGGTAAGGGCTCTAATCATCGTCTATCTGTTGCTAAATCTGGGTTCTTCAGGTAAAATGAAATAATTTCTACATAAAACAATATGAAACACAAACAACCAAACACAAACTACCTATTCGATTATACAATAGCAACATTGTAACAAACAAACGCTAAACTAGTAAACTCACCACGAAATGTCAACACAAAACAGTAAACTAAATTTGCAACCATAAATCGAAAAAAAAAACACACCAAAAACCACCTTCCTTTTTCGTGTGTGGGAAGGAGAATCCCTGTCACTACGCTAAAACGCAAATCGTTAGATTGTTTGAGGCGCTCCAGTGGGGCGAAAAAAGACAAAACCAAACCCCATCCTAAACCATCCGTTCGAAACGAGGACTTATTTACCATCGGAAGGCTAAATGAAACCTCTTAAGAGGTGGTAAGAAAAAAGCCACCCTTCAACAGGGACACCGCAAAAACTCTCCCCGAACGAGCGGGCCCGTTGTACAAACGATACAATAAAGCCTCCCACCGAACGGTCGCGAAGGAAGCGCCCTTCCCGGACATTGCTGGCATGCCACAAAACCACAAAAATCAATCAAACTTCCTCACCATTTCTTATGCACGCGCCCATCCAATCGACCAAAATCCGACCGAAAGGGAAGGTGGGTGCTTACTGAAGAGAGAGAGAGAGAGAGAGAGAGAGAAAGAGAGGAAGCAAAAAAAAACACCAGATCGTCCTGGTAAAATAAAACAAGACAACAAGCCACGCTTTCGCTGCTCTCGCACCCGCTGCTGGCGCTCCGAGGGGCAATTCCGCGTTTTTTCGTTGTCATTTTACGTAAATAAATTAAAACGACGACCTAGAAACGGAATCAAAGCTCATAAACCAATCGCTGTCACGATGCGATTTGCTTTCGCCTCCGATTTCATCGCCGCACGTCAGGCGAGCCACTGGTGTTGTGCCACTGGGTTTGGGGCTCAGGCGCTCCCGGCGGCGTGTACCACGTGTCCTAGGCAGGAGGCAAGCCCTGGGCCGAGGGCAGGAATTACGGGGTGCACAGAGGGCTAGGTCTTGTTAGAAAAACTCACAGTAATGATGGCTGCACGAACGAAATCCTAGCAGGCGATGTTTCAAGAACATTGCTTTGAAACTGGTTCATTCCGAAACACTTACACTTTCGGGCTACTTGGATTATTTTGTTTTTAATTTTAACTTTTTTTTAACTTTTTTACTTGGTTCCTATATTTTTATTTTTATTTTTTATCCTAGTTCTATAACAATTTTCCCTTTTATCTTCTATAAATGATAAGAATGGGATTTTACTGGCATTATTGCCTTTCAGTATGTAGACTGCATTAGTTTTCCTTTAAAAAAAATAGACTAACTCTGGTCCGAAGATTATGTACTAAATATTAACCAAAAAATGACAAATAATCAATAGAAGGACTTTTTACTTTCAAAACCCATTCTTTTTTTTAGTTTTTTTTCCAAATCTTCAAAAGTCTAAAAACGTATAGCTTTTGTATATTTCCTTTCGACTTTGTTTACTTTTAAAATATGGGTTGGTCATACTTAATAGTTTAATACTATAGGATAGAAAAGCCTGAAACCATACTAAGAGAACAATTTGGAAACCTAAACATTTGGAGGAACTAAAAGCATAACATCTTGTAAGCGGTATGAGTAAACCTAGATAAAGTAAACCCAAAAGACAGTGTATAAATTACTTTTAGAATGCTTTAAACACTTTTGTTGGACGCTAACGTGTCGCTTTTGCTGTCTTTTTATTTCCCGAAATCCTGATACATTTTAAAGATGATGATCAAAAACAAATATTAAAAAAAACAACTCCTCGTCAAAATAACTTGACTATGATACAAGAACGAAACAAGTTTTTTCTTTGTTATTCGAAAATAAGTAGCTAATTTGATCGATTTTGCTCTCAAAAGATGAGGCAAAAACAAAACACGGCCGTTAGAAATTTAATTATAATCTCTCGTATGCTAACTAGTTTACTCATTGATAGCACAAAATTCGTCAATGAGGCTCTGCCCAAATATTGAAGAAAAAACTACTTCCCTCCGATACGCTTCAATGTAAATAACGAGCGTGTGCTTTGTGGTCGATCGTCACACTCCCTCCACGGTCGTCCCGCGAAACCGGTGCGAAAGATACCTCGCATGCCAAACACCGGCAAACGACGAGGACGACCACGACGACGGCAGCGACGACGACGACGCCGGGCTGCTTCGCTGGCAAACTGTCACCGTCAAGTGTCCTGTGGCTTTTTTATGACGCCACGAGGTTTTTACACCACGTGATTTCATGTTTACGAGCGACTTGTTTGTGCCATTCCCACTGTCCCTGTGCCGCTCACCCCGAAAATAAAAGAAAAACCACACACACACACACACATCGGGCGTACGATGTATAATAACAGCATGTATAATCGATCAATATGCTACCCCGAAAACCCCTTTCTGCCCTGCCGGTGCGCGATGGAGCCGGTCTCCAATATCCAATGTCTTGCGGGCCAGGATACGACGCGAGGTAGCACTTTGGATACTCCCCTCCTTATCCGGTAGGTGGGAAGAAGATCCAGTCCGGTATTACGCTTCCTTCTTCATTTGTAACAAACGAGTCGCCTCGCCGCCCTGATCCGGTCTCGCTCAGTCTGTCCTAGAGCGCTAGTGCGCTCTAGCAACAATACCCCGGGTAAGCTTCTTCGACTGGAAGACCCTTTGGCTAGCAGGCTAGATGTGCACCGTTCGATGGGTTTTCGATGTTGCATGCGATAATCATCGAACGTTTCCGAACCATTCCACTCGCCGCTTGTGGGGCGGAAATGAACGACGGTGTGTCATAATTATTCAGCCCTCGCCACCGAAGCGGAGCGAACGCAAGGACATCAATTATTCATGTCCCTCCACCGGGCGCCTGGTTTCGGTCGATTCGTTGGCTTCTTCTGGAAGGAGAAGCCATGAAGCAATAAACCGACGCTATTGAACAAAAGCAGAAAACCCCTACCGAAACAAGCGAGGTGCTTTAAATATTTGTTGAAATTAATTATGGATCGTTTGTAGCGAAGAGCAAACAATAGATTAAAATTCGATCATTAAATCTAGTGGACCATCAATTGGTTAGCCACCGATTCAATAATTAAATATCATTTTTTTATCAAACATATTGGCTTACAAATATGTGCATTAGCTTTCTTCTTACCATACATTTACAGCATTTTTCATCCACTCTTGAACAGTTCTCAGAGTTACATGAATTCGTCCCACTCAATCATGAAATCCGTCCACCCATTCATGAAATGTCATTTCTCACGCAGGGCTTTTCCAATCTGTTTATCGTCTCAGATTCAATTCTTCAGATTCAGATTCGACGACGGAATTGTATCGACTTGTTCGGGGTCGATCTTTGAACTACACATAATAACCACTTCAGGAATGGGTGGAACGATTTCATGATTCATGATTGGGACGAATCCACGTAACTCTGGGAACTGTTCAAGAATGGATGAAAAATGCTGTAAATACCTTTTTAGATATAATGCGACTTGTGTTGCCACAAATGCTGTCTATATTGCTAGTACAACATACAATCTGACACTGTTTCTTCTTGCAAGGGCCATGTGAAATGGCGAATGTATATTCCATAAAATACATCTCTTTACAACCTCCCTCCGTAAGAGCGGGTAGAATTTCCGTAATGAATTATACACTTGTTGACAAACTGAGCTTCCCGGGTCGTCGTCACGATCGTCATCACCGTCGCAGCCGAAATGCGATGGAATTGGTGAGAAAAACAATTTTCCAACCCCCATCCCCTCCCAAACTCCTTCCCACCCACCCATCCAAGCCCACGAGCGGTTTATGTACTTTCGTTGCGCTCTTGGAACGTTTCCAGGTAACTATTCTTCTATGCTGCCGCCACTGAGCGTATGTGGAAGAAAGCGACACTTACTCATACACACGAGGGAGAGCGAGAGAAAGCGATTTTTCTTTCACACCCTCCCCACAGGGCCACGCGACATGCTTCCACCCGTTTCCCGACTCAGACTTTCTGGGCGAAGAAAACCAATTTTCATATTGAGAAAACTGACTCTTGAGATTTCAATTATGCGCACACACTACGGCTCCTTCCTTTCCCTCCTTTTCCCTCCCCCAACGCGCTAGGATGCGAGCGGACGGAAAAGGCGGAAACCTGCGACGACGTCCTTTCTCGCCAAAGCCCGTGTGTCGTTGAATGAATAATGACAAAACTTTCCACTTTCTACGCTCGCTCACTGCGAGAGGGGCGATGCGAAATCTAGAACCGCAGGGTGCATGTGGGGAAGTGGGAATCCGACAAAATTTCACTGTGCCAAGATTCACAGAACTTCGGGGTTTTCGGATGGAGTTGTGTCGATGGCGGTTGTTCGGTTCTTGCGCGTACCAGGCGAGCCTTCATAATATGTTCATATTTATGCTCACCAGCTTCACAGCTTCTCCTAGTCCTCCTTCCACACGTGCACACACACACACACACACACACACACACACACATACACGTACCCGATGAAAACAAGTCTTTCCACTAAACGGAACCCATTTCCCGGCTCGTCCGACTCGCGCTCTTCCAGGCACCATGCAGCACGGAGTTAACTTCGGCATCGAAATGTTTCACCGGTTGCGGGTGCCTTTCATCACCGTTCACACTCCCACCAATATCGGCCCACAACCCGGCCACCTCTTCTTGGACGTGGAGAAGAGAAGAGATTTTATCATTTTTCATCCCGTTCCACGGAAAAGCTGGACCTTCGGAGGTCCCGTGCCGGAGTTGCTCCACGCGTGGGTTTGAAATCTTTCATCATTTTTGCCTGTGCGCGCATCGCTGCTGCTTTCACACAGCGCGACAGTCGCGTCCCATGGCACACTAATTTCACACATTCGCTGCTGGGAGTGAGTGAGTATGTGAGTTTTCTTCTCTTCTTTTTTTGTTCGTCGTCACCCGTTACCGCCTTAGCAACCATCAGCTTCGCACGAGGATGGCTCTGGCGGTAGTGGCGCAACTTTGGAGACGACATGTTAAGGTTTGGAGCCCCTGGTTCGCGACACGCCGCTGGTCGTAACTCTGGTCGAACGATGGCAAAATCTGTCGCCTATATTTTATTATTGCTCTCCAGCTATACGAAGCTCGCAAGGGTTGGTGGCGTCTTCACGAGGATGCTCCGATGGAGGAGTTTCTTTATGTCACCATTTTGGCTCCGGTCCCATTCTTTCACCTTCCTTTCATCAGTTTTTGCATGTTTTCCAACATGTTTTGTTCCTCCTCCGAGCTATGTCTTGTTTACCGTGACTCGAGATCCTAACAGAATTATCTTTAAAAGTTGAAGATTTATTTCAATTGTCTTTGTTATGTTTTGTTGTTTATTTTCATTCCGTAAATTGAAATTAAGCTCAAGTTCTTAACATTTTTATAGTGATTTGTTTATCATCAGATTGACCAACGAATTTAGTTTATAGTAGAGATACATATGAGCCATACGCTTTATTTGATCCTATTTAACAAAAACTTCATAGTATAACTCTTTGAACATCTACGAGGTCCTGAAAAAAGGATCTCGTAGAGCATCTAGTAAGGGATTTCACTAATTTTCAAATACTTCTCTCTTATATTAACTCCCGATAGTAATATAAAGTCGCACAACGGAAAACGATCATGTAGCACCTTTCTTTTTTATCATAATTCTCGAAAATATTCTGGCCACTATACTTGGGACTTTTCCCAAAGAAAATTTGTGATTTGAATATGGCATTCCCTTATATGCGCACATTGAAACTGTACAAAGTTTTCCTGAGAACCACGGTCGCATACACTCGCATAAGATAATCATTATTTATTACGAGTGCATCTCGGTCAGGATTTTCTTTTGTGCAACCCTACAAAATGGCCCCAAGCAAACGGCTTAACGAAAACGAATCGACTCCCAACGAACGAAGCAACCAAGAAAACGTCTTTTAAATTTAATTCACATATGCATATTAAACCCCATATCTCCTACGCTGTGACCCGTAAATTTCACCCGGAATGGAAGATAAGATTAAAAAAAGGACAACGTCTGGTGCAAAGACACTGGCCCGGCAGAAGTTTCTCAAATTTGCTCAGCCAAGAATAAAAACCAAACATTCTAGACATTTTTCTCCAGCTCCGCTCAAACAAAAGGACAACAGGCCCCACCAGCACACGGTTGGTTTTTCGTTCGAGCATATCCGCCCATCCTTGGAGGCAACATATCCGGTGGAATCCGCAGAGAACCGGCTTCTCCCCATGTCGTGCGATACGGTTGATGGGAAAGTTTTTAAAAATGTTTTTTCTTCGAAATGAAAAATGTTCCTGTGGCGTCTGTGCGGGATGTGTGGAGCGAGCACACTAATGTGAAATACTGCACCCTGGGAACCCATGGAACCCGGGATGGAACGGTGCACGCTGTCTAGTTTCGGTTTCCGGCTCCGTGGGATAGTCATTACCACCAACGGTACAAGTGACCACAAGGGATGGTCCTCGCGTGAAAATGATTTCGCCATAGTTAGTTTCTTATTTATCACGTTTATTTATGCCGGCCTTCTCTTCCGCTGTACTCTTTCTTCATTTACAGTCGACTTTTTGTTTTCGGCTTTGTGTGTGTTTTTTGTGCGCACAACGACAACGGACGATGATGCATAAATTATGCACCAGTGGGGACCTTTTTCGGGCACCAGCACCACTGTGTTGAAGTGCTGAAACAAGAAGAAAAAAAGCAAATAGAAAAGCTTTATTCCAAGCTGGACCCTGGACCGTACGGTATGGAAAGGCACGTCGCTCGCGAACGGCTAGAAGAAGCTGGAGCCGGCGCTGGGTTTCCTCAACTAAGAAAGCTCATAAAGCACCCGGTTTTGTTTCGCCAGTGCTTCTGGAGCGCCCATTGGACGGACCCGTACGGTCTTGGTTGGGGATGGGGCTTTGACGCAAACTTTGAACTGGATGCAGTTTTTATCGTTTATCATTGTTATTAATGATGCCGGGCAAAGATCATAAACCTGCAGCAAGAAATGGACATCTGAGATGGTAAAGTTGGAGTATTTAAAGGGTGCTTGCTAGTTCCCGACTGGACTCTTTGTGTGAGGGAAATAGTGAATTCTTTCTTTCTTTTTACACCTGGTGAAGTTTTTCTTATATGTTTGTTAACCTTTAGATTCTTTTCCACAAAGTCGATTGCTAGTTAGGTTATGTACACAATGGAATATAAACCATGCCCTTCCGTTCTTCATAATTACTCGCGCTACTGTGAAGAGAAAGAACTCAACCGCAAACAGGGAAAATATCGATTCTTGAAATCCTTTCCTCACGCTCCAGCTATTCACGCTCGGATTTGTCTGTCCCCTGCCCCATGAATGGCGTCGGTTGTCGGACCTGGACCGTTGGTTGCACGATGCATGGAACAGTATGGAATGAAGAAAAAAACGAAACGAACCCCCAAGGAAGAGTCGACGGCACTCATTGTAAAAGTCCGCACGTACAGCTGGTATTTAATTTTAATGACGGGGTCCGAAAGTCAATTAATGTAATTTTTCGCCCCCGCGCGGCACTTCCAGTTCCCGGGACTTCAGACGCAGACCCCATCGCTTCCGTAACTCCCGGTACCGCCCCGTCTACCTTCCCGGCTGCCAGCCCGGCCGGCAATGGAAAACTAATTATATTTATTGAATTGATTTTGTGCCTTCCAATGCCGGGTGGGGCTTCGTCGTGCCAGCAGGATGAAACTTTTCCCGGGCGGGGGAAACAGGATTTACTAAGGTGGTAGCAGGGGTAAAGCAGGTGGCAGCAGGGTGTATATGGCCATGAGGTTTATACCAGCTAAAGCGCTGCAGGACGATGCAACTTACCACCATTTTCAACTGCATGAAAAATGTTTTTTTCTTGGCTGTTATCGAATATGAGAATTTTATTTTTAATTTTTGAACGACTCGACTAGCACAAGTCGCAATGAACTGTTATTTAACTATTGACTTTCTTACTTTCTCTGGGAAAATGCTAATTTCGCCGTTGCAAAACCAGCTTCACTACCTAAAGCTTAAAATAGCTGTGTGCCTTCATAATTTTATCATTCACAATACACCATTTTTGAGAAAAATATTAAAATCTAAAGCACTTCTAAAGAAAACACCTCAAGCAACCTTGAATCCTCAAACAAGAGCGTCCGATCAACTGTATGTTCATAATTTAATTTGAATATTTTTGTTTTAGTTTCTATTTAAACTCCATTTTCAATTGCATGAACTGACACACACTGTTGAGAATTCATGAAACGATATTATATTTGTTGCTTAAACCTTCAACATGACTGAAACTTACTGTACGCAGCAAGAATCAGCCTATAATAAGTATTCTAACCTTACAATATTTTATAAGAACAAACCTATTGATTGGAATGAAATTAACAGATTTGAGTCGTTACAATTTGTAGAACATATTGGGTGATTTTATATGTGATATGTTTTAGTAACATTAATAAAATGTTTTATATTTCTGTAAACCATTTCTTAAATTTCATCTTTTAGGGACTCCATATAGCAGATCCGTTCAAAAATTGAAACAAAATTATAGTAGCAAGAACAAAACCTTTGCTGGATTTGTTTTACACCCCCAATTGAATCAACTCCTATGTCATCCGTCCAAACACTGCAGCGGATATTTATGCTTCAAAATAAACACATAAGCTACAGCCCGAACACGCCAATAAACCCTTATCTAATCGGTGTAGAAACCAATCTACAACAGCGAGTGGCTACCTTCGCCGAATTAAAAACCTTTCATTACAAAGAATAAATTTCCAATCGCCCAGTCCGCGCCGTTCCGTTGGCCGTTCCGTTGGCCGACCCAACGATTAGTAGCGATCGGAATCGAAATCGATATCGAGATAAGCGAAGAAGCGCCTGAACATGACTTCTGCTATGGAGAGAAGAAGAGAGAGAGAGAGAAGCAGTGGCACAAGTGGTCTATCCTGCCCTTACCATCGTTTGTCACTTCCGGTTCCACCCAACCGGGGCTCACCGTTCGGCTTCGTTCGTGACCCTAGAGCCCGGTCCCCGTGCGTGATTAATCGTTCCACCTTATCTGAGGTACATCTTTGACGGTTCGGGCTTTCCAATCCGGTTCGATTTCGGGCACGCGCTCACTTTGCGGCCAAGATTTATTCAACTTCACCAACATGCTGCAGCGAAAGGGTGACCGAAGGCCTGAAACTATGGGCACGACCGGTCGCTGTTGTTTTTTGTCGACAATGGGCTACCGAGTCTGAGAAAGACACTATCGCTGGGCTGGTGCCGGTTTCTCCCTCCATTTTGTTGTGAAATTTAATTTCCAGTATTAGTTCTCCACACGTCCGTACCGTTCGAATGAGGATTTATTTCTTCCCAACGAACGGGGGGCATTTGGTCAATGCGGAAAAGGACGGCGAACGGGTTTCGTGACTCGGGTCGAATTCAATTAATTTTAACTTCACATTACTCGCCCCGTGCCGGTTGAGGTGGTTTTGGAGGACCGCTTTTCTGGAGCGGGTGGTAAGGATTGGAGATTAGTGAGCACGAAGTCGCAGAACAAAAAATAACACTCCGAGCATTCTCCAAATGTCAGGTTCGTTTGAAAGTCTCCCGAGCTTGCGAGAGTACTCCTTATGTCTGTGTATGTGTGTGCATACACAGCACGCAAGGCGAATCTGAACTGAAGCGAATCCAGCGACCATGTTTGGATATGCAGATTACATTCGCAAACCAAGCGTGTTCGGCATCGGTGTGAGCCGAACATGACTTAGCCCTTTGGCGGAGGCTAAAGAACCGCCGTGGACGAAGCGTGAGGACGCCAAAGACAATCTCGTTATTTTGATTCGCTGTCGATTTTATTTTTTATGCCTTACATTTGTACCACTTGCACCCAGCTTTTCTCCTGTACGCCTCAGTTTACTCCTTTCAATCACTCTTTCCAAGTGTTGTGTTTGGAGCTGTCTAGCGCGCTAGCCTGAACACTGGGCAATGGATTTGCTTACTCTCTCTCCTCTCTCTCTCTCTCTCTTCTTTCTCTCTCTCTCTCTCTGTACATGCTCGCCCCGGACAATGCCTTCCAACGCTGTAGCAGTGTAATGTCTTGAAATTTGGTAAATGGTGCGATATCTTGCACGTACACCAAGCGCACCAGTACACATTCCCGGCAGCGTGCCTTCTCTTCGGTCCATTCGGTTGCCGTGGCAACCGATCCATCCCCGGCTGGGGAGTGAAGCAAATATCTTCGCACGAAAGATAAAATACGAGGCGTGTACGCGCGTACAAAGGGCGAGATGGTTCGGTTTCAATGCGAAGAAAAGCGCCAGATAGACCGTATTATTCCACATTGTTATACCGCTGATATGATTGTTATTTTATTCTGACTTCCAAAACGCAAAACGATGAGAACTAACCACACTGTGCGCTGTCGGATCTGTTGCTGTTGCTCCGGCAGTCAGACCACCGCCGGAGCTGTGGGATTGTGCAACAGGATCAAAGGGCGAGTGATACGCTTTCTCATACGGCTGGAAAGGTTGTTTCAATATCATTACATACAGATTTGCCGTCCGGAGTGGGTTGTGCTATGGAAATGTGACTAGCTCATTTCATACTGGTTGGCCCGTTTTAAACTTTTTCTCGAATAAAACATGTTTTGTTTAATTTTGTTTCAATAATTACACTTTCATGGCATACCAATTGCGATGAAAGAATTCATTGAACAATAATACACCTTTATGCTCAGTAATAAAGTCTCTCCATTTGTTTGATTATTGGTTTTATGGTATTGACGATTCCAATAAGGGAGAGTCTTGTAGAATATTCATTTAGTTTTGCCCTAAATTGTAGTATGAAGTTGGAAATAATCATTCTCAATTTTCCTTAATGATGATTTGAAGATCGCGGGTGTATTTATATAGGCACTTGAAATAATTTAATCGACTTACATTCATTGTTCAATCGAGAAAAGATAAATTCTTAGTTTAAACTAATTTAACATTACATCGGTTACACACAAATACCTCAATTTATCCTTCTTTGAAGACAAAAAAACTGAGACAAAATGTATCGCTACAATATTTATTGAGTGTCGCGTTAGTTCTTGACAAAGAAAATGAGTTCTTTACGCTTCACGAAGATTTACACACTCCCGATTCGATTCAGATCAGTTTTCTTCGCTTTATGAGCCCTTGCATACCTTACTGAGACCAACATAATGGGAATGCATATATAACATCTTTTAACATAAAATCCGTAACACCATGATCATATTTCTCCTGCACTTGCTCGCTTCGTCTGGATGAAATGATTAAAATGCCTCCGCATGCGTCCCACAACACGCGAGGCGAACGAACTTTTTAAGTATCACATTTTCAACCAAAAAAAAAAACTCAAACACCACCCGCTCCAACATTCCTTCCACCGAATGGCTTAAGCGATTCCGGCGAAAGATTAAACCACTTGAGAGAAAGTTAAATTTCTCCATCGTCATAGCGTCCCCGTTCGCCCGTCCCGTCGTCCGGCGAACGGAAAGATAATGAACTTTCCGTTCGATGAACATACTTTCAAAGGGCGAAGCAGAGAGTGAGAAAAAAAAGTGAAATAAAAACCATTTCCCAGCCCAACGCCCACCCACGCAGCCCCGGTGCCGTGTCCACGCACTGTATCGACGTTTTCCTATCACTTCCGAGGCGTGGAATGAATAAAATAATAAGAAAAGAAACTACCCTTCCCGTCGGTTTCTCTCCTCCCCCTCTCTTGTCCCCGTTCGGAGGGGGGTGGGGGGAATCGTATTGCATGCTTTCTTTTTTACCGTGCAGCAAGGGAAAAAAACGACAGGAATATCCCACCGAACACGCCCGGAGGTGGTAATGGCAGCAAACTCGGGACGATCTCATTAAAAATCCAATTAAGAAAATGCAGGGAGGATACAGAAGTGAACGCGCAATGAAAGAAAGAAGAGGAGAGGAAAAAAAACAGAACAGCGGGGAAGTTGGCTGTGAAACAAAATAGAGGAAAAAAAAACCGGTGTATATCTAAAATTCAAATTACATCCTTCCATTAGGAGAACCGAGCGAAGAAACTTCCCACCCGACGGGTTTCGCGCAAAAATTTTCACAACTTTCCACCGGGCGTTGTTGTTGTTGCCTTCATTCATACCCCGCTTGGTTCTCGTTCTCGCTCGTTTGCAAATATAATAAAAAAACGGGGGGAGGGTAAAAAAAGTCTTCCGAGGCACTAATGTTTCACTCCGCTGCTGTCGCTGCGTTGCGCGAAAAAGTTCGCGCAAGGATGAGGATGAAATTTCTGCATGAAAAATGCTGCCGCCAAACCCCAGCCCAGCGCCACGTGGAACGAAACGAACGAACGAGCGAGCAAACGAACGGTTCACTCCATAATCAAGAACACCCCATTCAATTTAATTATACAGCGAATCAGACAGACAGAGAGCTTCATGGATTGCTTTGGTGCCACGCCACCCACGGCATCCTTTTCCTCGCGCCAATCGTCGCTTCCGTTCGCAGTTGTGTTTCGTCCATTTGTCGTCCTGTCATCGGGTAAGCGTTATAAAGTGATATTAAAAACATAAAAACGCGCCAGAAAGAGAGATAAAAGTAAGAAGGACAACGGATTCGCGAGAGAAAAAAAAACACGCACACACAGCAACACATCGAACCCATCGTCGAGACAGGCGTCGAGAAGGAAAACAAAATAAAAAAAAAACAAGCGTCGATGGAAATCCTCCGCACCCGGCGGAGGGATGCTTCGATTCAATCGGATGGAGAGGTGAAAAAAACGTGGCAAAAGGAAATGACACGGGAGTGCGAGACCGCTGCGGAAAAGTGGCGGAAATTAATATTGCATGTCGGCATCTAGCCGGTGGGGCGGTGGGTGGGTGGTCAGTGCGGATGGAAAAAAAACCCCTCGGCACGGTCCGGTCCGGCGGTAGACCATGGCATGAAATCAAAGTGCGGCGGCATTTTGTTTTTAAACCGTATAGTCTCTTCGATGGCGACACAATTAAATTCCATCGCCATCGCCATCATCATCACCGGCAGGGAGTTCGGCTTCGGTCACTCCGGACTCCGCGCTTGGAAAACGCGGGCACGAGGCGAACCGATGGGCCGGGGAAATTACTTTCATTATGGCTTCCATCTGATTGCTTGCCGGGGTTTATTATTATTGTGCTGTGTTTCCCGTCGTGCCCGTTTGGCTCGGCCGCCTCGCTCGCCTTCGAGGCTGGAGATTAATGAAGCGCTTTTTTGTAGGCAACCATTAAAAAAAAAAGATAATGTCTGCATCGATGGGCCCTTCTTCGCATGAAATTTAATCATCCAAAGCGAACGATAACGATCAACGCACGCGGGATTGTGGCCCGGTGCCGGTACTAATTTATTCATGGGTTTTTACTTTGAATTATCGATGGCTTTTAATTAAACCGATCGGAATTATTTCGAAATTGTCACACAATGGTTGTGATTTAATGAGGGAATGATGGATATTAGTATGCACCTTCTTTGTGTTATGTTTGGTATCATTGATTAGTTCTGATATGTGGGAAAAAGACGCTGTGAGAAATATACCTCCGATGGTAGTGTCCAACACAAAAACCATTGTGCCGAAGGAAACTACACTTATCAAAAGATCAGTCTGTCTATTCCCACCGATCGGTCTGGACATGGCTCAAACACCTTTTGTAAACCTTCAGAACCTTCCTTAAACAACCATATTGTCAGTAAATAAAACCCGTTCAATTCAGGAAAACAGTAGTTATTACACTATGAACAAATGTTTATAGAGAATACAACATTCGTTTGATTAAAGCTACTTTTTAAGAACCAAATTTAAAAATATGGTTTGTGTTTCAATCTATCTTTCAATTATTCAACTTTCCTGTTTGATGAGCTAAGAAGGAAGAGAGCTTTAGCCTGATCTACCCTGACATCCTATAGACATGCGTCAGTAAGGTCTCAAAGTATGCTGCATTCACACACAATGTTATAGAAGGTTAAGCAAATTATAACAATGTATACACATTATGAAAACCTATGGAAACTGTTTTGATTTATTAAGTTTGATAAATGATTTGTCTAATTTTATTAGATTTTTTTTATATAATCATGTCTTTTGTATCATGTAGCATCTTTATTTCTAAACATGGCAAGACTTACAGAGTTACAAAGCACGTTTAAGGATTTATATATCGATCACATCATCGTAGTTTCGTAGTTTCAACAATGTGGATGATGTAGTTAGAGAACAAACGACAGGTTAGGAATCCGTTTATTTGAGCTAATGTTACTGAGCTCAGGAAGCGTTAAATAACATATACATCAATTTTTTAAATAGGATGGATTTCATTTTTTATCCGAAATTGGTGTCAAACTGGACATTTGAAAAGTAACATCAAATAAAAAGCAAGCGTCTGTACTTGTACAAACATAAAAATCCCAAATATCAGAAGATTAGTAGCAAAATTTTGGATTTTAAAATGAAGACAAGAATCTTTTTGCCTGAATTATGTCTTAAATATCAAGTGCCACAATACGTTATCTGTTTTACCATTATTTTCTACTATCACATGCTTAGTTTTATTAGAGTTTTTAATATTTATGCAGTGTTATACTTCGAAATCCCTATACAAGACCTTACTAGACAAGAAGTTTATTGTCTCATTTCGCCAACAGCATGCTCACCGACATGTTAAGGCATCTTTTCGACCAGAAGCTTTCAAGCATTCCACACTTTCAAGCTAAACCGTCCCGGTTCCCTACAATGCTTCCTCTTTTAAAGCTACTTTAAGGCGCACAACTCAATAAAAGTAACCTTTGAAGCTCGTTCCCCGGCATGCCCATCGATCATACGGTTCCCCTATCGCACCGAGCGGCGATAGTAAAGCAACGTCGGTCTCTTGAAACGCAGGTAGACCGGAAAAGATGCTCCTAAACGCTGGGGAAATAACGTTCACGTTCGGGCGCTATCTTTAAGGTACGTCCGGCGGGAAGATGGTCAAGCGAAAGCTGGTACGCTCGTACGCAGTAGCCCTCGGTGGCCCTCGGCCACTGACCGTCGTTGTCGCCGGAGTGGGCATGACCTTCATTTTTTTGTGCACCACGAAAGTCAGCGCGTCCAACCTTTTCGCTGCATCCACTTTTGCTCGAGTTAAAGCTCGAGTTAGAGCTCCCCGTTTTTGTTCACCTTCGATTTTCACCCGTTTTCCGGCCCCGGTCCTGTGTGTGTGTGTGGGAAAACTACGTACTCTACGGCAATGCCTCCGCACACAAGAGTCAGACGACTCGTGGGAGTGGGAGCATCCCTACCGCTCGCAAAGGTTTTGCGAAAGGTTAACCGTTTTAGAATGGCGAAATATACGGCCTTATTCTCTACACCTCTCTCCTTCTCACTCTCGCGCACACACACACACCGCTGTATCTCCCTCGTGCAAGTCGTTCAAGCTGTTCGAGTGCGGAAGCGTTTGCGATTGCCTGCGCGTAAGCCTCCGGGTTGTTTTCACACGAGTTACGTTTGATGATTCCTTCCTTCCCAGAATTCCCGAACACGCCGTGACCGACCGAGCGCGGCATGACTTTGAACAATCCGGCGGGTGGCACAGATGATGGCCCAAGATCGACCCCAAGCACCGGGGAGGCACGCCTGCACAGCGGCCTTGGACGATGACAGTTCTCTCGATTGAGGTCAGCACCTGTGTGTAAGCGAGCCGTTTCTCCCTCAAGCCCCGGCTGACGCTGGCGTGGCACTTTTCCCTAGCCGAAACGAGCGACGGGTGGGAAACGCAGCCCCCTGCCGAAGGAAGGCGAGAGGACCGGCGTCAAGCGTGTTCAAGTCTGTCGTAAAACATCACTTTATGCTGTGTGCACCATTTCGGGGAAGGTCAAACGGAAAGCGAGCTTGAGCGATGTGTTTAAAGTCACTCGCCCGCCCGGTGCTTCACTGTCTGGGCTGGCCGGCTGGAGTTGGGCTACAGCGCCGCCTTTAAAACGCAACATTTCCGGCAAGTATTTCGACTTTACGATCGCACTTTTTAGTGGCCTGTTTGGCTGGCCACAAAATCAAAAGGATTGACGAATGCCGACAGTCAGACTTCGGCGTGTCGTGGTTATAGCTTTCTAAATCAATTACTCGAATGGGAAGGGCGATCATACTAACGCCTGTTTATTGTTCCATTTGGTGCTGTTAACACCGGTGGAAGGTAAAAAAAATCAAAGTGAGGTTAGGTGTTTACCTAAAAATATCAAAATTATTTTGCTCAATAAAGTTAGTGCTACGTTTGTTTGTGTCATAGTTGGTATGTAAAGGTTGCACATGTAAAAAAATAAATGAATATAAGCAACAGATAGTAGATCTATATTAGAGTATAAGCTAAAAAATATGATTCAATGTTAATAAAAAAACAATTATGAAAGACTTCTTAACCAGGGCGATAAACAATGTACAAGTACAATAAAGATAAAATAAAAATTCGTTATAAATTCTTTAAAAAATAATTGCCTAATTTATTTCGTGCATTAGGCTGGCTTTGCACCTCCCAAAAACTTGGAAATTTTTCAAAAAAATTGAAATTTGATTCTGGTCCGATTTTGGATTTTGGAAAACATCAATGTCTTTATGATTAGTTATTGTTCGCGTGTAAGCAAATTATATTTGGGCTAGTTCGGACTGTCGTTTGATCGATGTTTCATCTTTGGTGGTTTTGATGCTACTCCATTTTATTCTTTAACCTTAATCCTAACGCACATCTCTAATCTGATCTCATCACTCCGGTACGCTTCATCTAATCGATTTTAATCTAATCTAATCTTAACAATTATAACTTTTCACATCATTAACCATATCAGATTAGTTTTATCGGATTAGTGATTGAGTTCAGATGGTAATTTTGTGATTACTTTCATATCTTTCCTAATATTGTTTGTAGTAATGTGTTTGAAGTAATGTTTTGGTAGATGAAAGTCGAGGTTTTAGTCTTTCAGCCTCATTTAAACTAATTGTTTATTGGTTTTTGATTACAGCAGATTAGCAATATAAGCTCTGATCAAGATACTAAGCATTCTCAAATTTTCTCGTTATGGTTTATCTCTAGGATGTACATCTAATGTTTTGAAATAAAGACATGGTTCACATGACGGAAATGACGTTCATTCAAATGTGCTTACCAATTAGCATGATTTAATGTTCATCTAATTTAATTCAAGCCCTCTAATCTAACACCACCGACGCGATAGATTAAAAAAAACATCGAAACCCATAAAGAACGACGCAAATCGCGCACATCGCGAACCACTCAAACCAAAAACCGGCGTCCCCGTGCAAGCCAGTGGTAATAAGATTTCGCATCGAATCACTCGTATTTCAATCGAGACTCGTTTTCGATATTGCCTCGTTACCAACCCGGAGGGGCAGAATCCGTTTATTGGTTCGCTTTTCAATTTTGCAAATTTTGTACCAACACACACACACGTCCTGGAGAGAGAGAGAGAAACGGCGATAGCGAGAGAGAGAGAGAGGGGCAAGGAGATCAGCGAGCAACGGGGGTGCTTGCCAACTGCCATTTGCAATCAAAACCTTCAGCACACCAGCAGCTTCCTGACGCAGAAGAAGCAGAAGCACACACACACACACACACATGCTGAGCAAAAAAAACAACTAAAAATGAAACCAAACCAAAGCAACCGGAGAGCTTTTCTTTTCCACCACCACCACACACACACTTGAGTGTGAATGAGTGTATGTGTCACATACATCTTCGGTGTCAACTTCAGTCATCCACGCGCGCGCGCCTATATATTCGTCAATCTGCAGCCCCCCCCCCCCCTCCCCCACTTCCCACCACCCCCAACCCCCTCGCCCACCCAACCGAGCAAAAGCACGATGTCAATAAAATAATGGAAAGACGACCGCAAAATTTCCATCCACGCCGTGGTGTGTGACACGAGAAAGCTCTTTATTGCTTCGAACAGGCGCGAGCGATTCTTCCCTGTGATGGGAGGAGGGGGAGGTGGGAGGGAGTGCGCCCGGTTTACGATGGCGACGTTCCGAAAAATGGCGTGAAGGGTGCAGGAATGGAAGAAAAAAAACGGAAGCGAAGGCGAGCGCTGGCAGGATTTTCATTCGC
>KB673090.1:3817040-3836301 GCA_000349145.1 Anopheles dirus
CCCCCCCCCCACTTCCCACCACCCTCAACCACCTCGCCCACCCAACCCGGCAACAACACGACGTCATTAAAATAATGGAAAGCCGTCGGCAAAATTTCCATCCACGCCGTGGTGTGTGACACGAGAAAGCTCTTTATTGCTTCGAACAGGCGCGAGCGATTCTTCCCTGTGATGGGAGGAGGGGGAGGTGGGAGGGAGTGCGCCCGGTTTACGATGGCGACGTTCCGAAAAATGGCGTGAAGGGTGCAGGAATGGAAGAAAAAAAACGGAAGCGAAGGCGAGCGCTGGCAGGATTTTCATTCGCGCGTTTCCATTGGAAACCATCCGGGCGAGAGAGAGAGAGAGAGAGAGAGAGAGATAGAGAAAGGCAATGGGGAATGTGTGTGCAGAGAAAAACCCCTTCCCCCTCCGGCCACCGGTTCGGGATGACGTCGAATTGAATTCGCGTGTGCAAATTTTCCACTCCCACCTACCACCCACTCGAGGTTTTTGCACCCTCATCCGCGATTTTACTTCCGCCCGGTTGCTATGTGGCCGCGCGGGGTGCGAGGGCGCGCGCGCGCGCGCCCGTGTGAGTATGTATGAGCGCCGCATGCTTTTACTTTACTTTTTCGCTTCTACCAATTTTCATTTTCCATCCACACCGCCTCGCGCCTCCCCCCGTACGTACAATTTCCACGCAGTCCCGTCGCGGGAGGCTGCTGAGGACTGCTGAGCTTCTTTCCGTAGGTGTTTTTTCCTTCTTTTCTTCTTCTCTTGGCTAAGTAACGGGCGTAAATGGGAAGTAGAGACGAGTGTGTGGGTGTTTTTTTTTCACCAGGGAAGCCCGTAAAAACCCAGAGCGCCCGGCCCCGATGTGGTACATCGTTCGACAGCGGCGGCCCGCGCTCTAGGAGATGGAAAGTAAATTGATTTTTATTCAACTTTCTCTTCAATTTCAGTTTTATTTATTTACGTGTCTTCTCCGTGACGGTCGTGATGTACCCGTCGGTGAGGTGAATGCGCTCATGTGTGTGTGTGTGTGCTGTTTTTTTCGCATACACCGTCACGGAAACCAAAATGAGTTTGACAGTCTCGTCCCCCCCAAAATGGAAGACGCAGACGAAATGAAAACGAAATAAAAGCATGTCCGCCTCGACTTGCAGCCTCCCGAAAGGGGTTTAAACGCACCGTGGAGCTGGTGAAGGATTAAAACAAATAAAAGAGAGCTCGTACTGAGTGCGGGCTGCCCCTCGTGTGTGTGTTATTTTTCCATTTTTCCACCAAAAACCCAGCGCATGATAAAAAAAACAGTGTAAGTCGCTCTCAAGCAGGGAGCAAATATAATTCCCTGCACGCGTGTGTGGCGGTTTTTATTTATTCGCATTTTTTTCGTCTTGTTTGCTTGATCGCTTGCTTGCTTTTCCTTCATCTTTTGCCTCCCCACCCCAAAGACACACACACTCGCGGCGCCCGTATTACGTATGCAGCCGGTGGGATTGCTCATCTACATAAGACATATAACATCGCTTTAGGCTTACGCTCCGTGCCCGACGGCCCGTGGTGGAGCCCGTTAAGCAAAGCTTCTCCACTCGAGGCGCGCACCGTGAGGGAGGAATGCCCTTTCCTCCACTTCCCACCCGCACACACCCTCGATGAGAAACACCTAATCTCGGCACGGGTTGGAAGAAGGTTGGAAAACCCGCCGAGCCGAGTCGGAATGTAAAACGAGCCCGGGCGGCGCGAGGCACACGAGGCAATCGAATGAAGAAATTGAACTACGCCAAAGCAAAACGAATTGCTCGGTTCGGCGTCGCCGTCGTCGTCGAGGAGGCCGTGGGTGGGTGAACCGGAAATGCACGATGGGACACAGTGGTGAAAATGGTCGTGCACGGGGAATACCGGCGCATGGCAGAATTTCATTACAACGCTAACGAACGCTGCCGACTCGGGACCCTGCGATTGGAACCGCTGGGATGCTGGCCCAAGCAGACAGGAAGAACGAGACAGAGAGCGAGAGAGCGAGAGAGAGAGAGATAAAGAAAAGCGAACGAGAAGTGCCCATATATGCATGTTTTCCTCCGATAACGATTCCGCACGAAGGGATTATCAGGTGGGTGGGAAAACGAAGCGGGTTGGCAAATGGGTCAAAGGGCAATCAAAAGTGGATGGCGGGAGTGGTGGCCGGAGAAAGAGAGAAGTTACAAACGCAAATTCACGTTTGAAAATTGGACTTCAATGGGGCTTCCAGGGAAAAAGGCTCGGCCTCGGATGGGTGTTTGATCAGCGTGAAGAAATGAGGAGAAGAAAAAAAATCCTCTCCCGAGATCCGGGACTGCAAAAATAGGAGCTAATGGAGATATGGGTTCCCGCCCGGCCGGAACGTGTCCGTTAATGATCTGGACGGAGCGTTTCGGACCCGACGTGTAGATGACCGCGCCGCTGGCTTGTTACTAACTCAACATTATGCTAATGATGAGCGGAGGCGAAGGCGCACAACAACGCTCCGAAATCGAATTAATCCCCCAGTAATGATAGCCAATTGCACCGAAAACCTAGCCGAGCCAATTCGCCAAACTACCAACTCCGAAGGACCGAAAAACACATCTGCGGCTCAAGTTTAATTTGGCTCGTTAAGCTTGCACTCGCTGCCACCGTCGTGGGCACTGCCCGCTGCGAGCGAACACTTGAAACTTTTAATGAGTTCATTTGTACTGTCGGGCAGGATGTTCGTACTGTCGTGAGGGGGTTTTATTTTTCTACTCCACTTTTCTGTTTGCTCCCTCCTTTTTCCGTCGCTCTCGGACGTCGTCCTTCTCGGTCTCGGGTAGTCGGACGCAAGATTTTTTTGGAGACTCGCTTTCGCAACTGACCTCTCCTAATGCTATCGATTTTGTGCTATTCATGCTTTTGGGGGGGCTTCTTCGTGCTCTCCTGCTCTTCGCACCGTGCTGTGCAAATCCGACATCGTTACGGCACCGGGCGGAGATCGGAAGAAGCAACAACTTCTGGCCGCCGACTGACCATCGGCG
Organism: Anopheles dirus; assembly: GCA_000349145.1. Lineage (NCBI taxonomy): Eukaryota > Metazoa > Arthropoda > Insecta > Diptera > Culicidae > Anopheles > Anopheles dirus. The sequence goes on from KB673090.1 coordinate 3,820,052, forward strand.
AGCGACCGCATGGGAATAGCTGGAGAGTTTTATTTTTGGTCGTCAATTGGGAGGAGATTTTTGGGGCGTTTTTTAAAAACGAAAACAACCGAACGTTCGCCAGCAAATGAGCTACATGTACTTTAGTCATATTTTAACATAATTTATCTTATTCTAGAGATTCAAATATTTCTTTAGAATGTTTTCATCGAACAATTACTATGAGTTTTCGTGAAATTTTCATAATAAGGCAAGCTATTATCTAATAACTGAAGATTAAACAGTCGCTATCTAGAACATAATGAAGGAAAATATTTGCTCAGTTATATATGCTATCAGATGTAATTTAAAAAATGCTTTTCTTTGTCCCATTCGTTATGTGATCTAATCTGTACCTTATCCCTTAAAATAAAAAATACTGCGAAATGTGCTCATCGAACAATTACTATGAGTTTTCGAAAAACTTTTTATAATTCAAGTTATCCTCATTCTCAAAGATTTATAAGTCCTTGTCTTGAATATAATGTAGGAAAATCTTAGCTCAATTATGTATGTTTTCAGATCTAATTAAAAAAACTTTATCATATTCTTTATCGATAACGTATACTCTATCTTATCTAAAATGTATCCTGTTCCTGAGAATACAATACTACTTTTAAATATGCTCATCGAAGAATATCTATCTGAGTTTCCGTGATATTTCTATAATAAGCCAATATCTAATAACTGAAGATTTATGAGCCGTTGTCTAGAATATAATGAAGAAATATAATGTAGTTCAACACCTTATAAGTTCAGACAAGTTCAGTGTTCGGATTTTGGTGTGGACTGTAACTTTAACTTTATTCGATCATCTTTTTTTCCAAGGTTTTGTGCGACTCATTTGACAGTTGACTTGGTGGGGATGGCAAAACATGTGATCTTTTCGTTGGAGCGGATGGAACTGCTCCGCTCCGGCACCTCTACACTGTAACGTCTTCAGACGGAACATTCAGCTTATAAGATTTAGTAAAACATGCTTTTCTTTACCTCATTTTTAATCTGTTCTACAATCTATCTTATTCCTGAGATTTCAATATTACTTTAAAATGTACCCATCGATCAATTTCTATGAGTTTTCGTGATTGTTTGTATTAAAAGTAAACCAATATCTAGAGTATCTAAAATTATCTAGTATATGGTGTAGGAATATAATGTAGCTCAATGTATAACTTGTCAGATCTAGTTTAAAACAAGCTTTTCTATTGGTACTAGATCGAATCGGTTTACTCAAATTTGATAGTATAATGGTAATTTATTTCTCTGTTGTGATTATCTCGAAGCTTTACGAAGCTTGCTTGCTTCAAAAGAATTTAATTGTTCCGCAATAAAATTGTTTAAAAGCTGTTTCAAATACAGTATAATATTTTTAAAATGTGATCATGATGCATTTTTTTAGTTTAAATACTATGAATGTTTTATATAATGGTTTACACTCGTATATTTGAATTTTTTACACCTATATTTCACTCTTCAAAACACGCTGTTGTGATTCTCTTGGTAAAGAAAACAAAAAAAAAACAACGTCAAACACTTCAGCCGAGCTGATGTAATTTCAACGGGCTGACCACGTGCATTAGCTAATGCCGGAAAAAATATCTATTCAAAGCCGACGTTTCCACTTCCGGGGCGGGAAAACCGGGAAATTAAATGTAAATTTAAACATTACATGACAGTGTGAATTAAACTAACCCACCACCGGATCGATGCACAATTGCAATTTCCATCCATTTAGCGTGGTTGATTTTATTCCCATCCTTCTTCTACCTCGCCGCCTAATCCCGTAAGCACAGGCAGGCACAGGCAACCTGCCGCTAACTAACCGCCAATGTGGTAGAGTGTGGCTATTCGATTTTCATTGCCTTTTTTTCGTTCCTTTCCAGCCCAAACCTTGCCCAACGCACGGCTAATGCATTCTCATCCGATCACTCAAACGCACACGTTCATTACTCGGTCAGCCACAAATCGGTCCGGATCGGTGAAAGCCTGTGCGTTGACCGTGCGTTGGTGGTCAATAATTGAATTTATGCAAAATCGCTCGTTTTGAAATTAAATTGCCACAAAGCGCTCGGGTGCGGTTTGTGTCGGTCGGGCGATGGGAGGTCGCGAATAATCCTCCAACCTAAGCTAAACTAGCGCAGTTAACGAATCGGCGTGTCCGTGGTGAGGGAGTGGGATAAACCGCAACTCACACACAGAGTCTCGCTGCAATGAGATACATGAAAAATTATGAATTACAATAATTTCGCAATATTCTGCTCGTAACGGCGGTGTTATTATTGGCACCTATAAAGCAGTACGGGCCACCAGCATCCATTAAACAACGACCAGCGGCGTTTTGCACTGCACCTGCTTCCCATTGCCTAAAAAGTGTTTTGATGAACATTTTCTCCGAGCTTCCCGATTTCGCAATGGCCGCTATAATTTGCTCGAAATGCCATTCCATGATTAAGTACCATCATTTTATGCACCACGCTCCGGACAACGAACGAAAGGCTCATTTCGAACAGTCCCAATCAGCCAGGCACAAGAACCGCTTTTTCGGATGACCATTCCTGCTGCGGGAGCCCGTGTTCTCGCCCACAGAAATGAACTAAGCCGATGCCTCTCTGGAGCGGAGTGCAAATGCAAATGCGAATGCACTTTCGTGTGAAACCCAGTCATCTCTCGCACCCCGATATCGACGACGGGGTACGACGGACCACACGGTAAACTTAAATGATATGACCGAGGCCAGGCTGCATGGGGCCAGCAAACGTCTGCCCGTGTACCATTGCGTCCATTGTTCATATCCATCAGTGCCGTTTTGAAAAAGCGAGCAGCACAAACAGCAAAAAGCCAGAATACCATTAGCACCCCTCCGCTCCACCCCCACACACGCACACATTTTGGCGTTTTTGGCGCTTCGCAAGGGAGTCGAACCGAACGAGCGACCAGGCGTCTCCATTCCCCGGGCGAACGGCGAACCCCCGAGATTTCGATCTCTTTCCGGTCCTTCTCGGAACGCCTGAGCTTTGGCTCGGCTCGTCGATGCAGCTCGGTGGAGCCTCCGCTAAAAGGGCCTAAAGAAGGAGCAAAAACCCACCCACAAAACGTGGGGGGAGGGAGCCCGAGCCCGTTCATTCATATTTAATCTATTGATGAATATGAAAACTTTCAACATTTTCAATTATACTCATTCGTTTCGGAGCGGTACCATCGCGTGGCGTTGGGCCTCACACACACACTGCTCCGGTGGAACTCAATACGCTATTCATGAGGTTATGAAATTTTGAATGACTAATGGACTAATAGGCGACCGTATGCCGAGAAGCGTGCATACGAAGCAGCCTCAGAGCATCCAGCCGGTGCCGACTGGACAGCTTGGTACCGTGTTCTCATCTCGCGCTCAAATGAGGGAAAGGAAATCCCGCAAACCGAAAACAGCAGACAATCAGTGGTTCGGTTCATTGTAGCGTTCGGTCTGTTTTCGCCGGCGCACACACCAGCACAAAAAGGTCCCGGCGCTGGTGTGCATATTTTGCGCTATGCTGCTGACGGTAGTTAAGGAGGACGCCGCGAGTCTGATCGTTGAACCTCACCCGGCCTGGAGGATGCAAGATGCATTTATTTATGCGTCTGCAGCGGATATAATCACCCTGTCGCATCGTGTCGGGTGCCGGTTTTTGCAAATCTTCCTCCCCGGTGTCGCATAATGTTTTGATTGATTTTATTACGAGCGCATCAAACACGTGGTGGCGCAGAAGGGAAGCAAAGAATAAACATTATTCCATTATCGGATACGTTTATCGTGGCAGGTACCAGGAAAGCTCAAATTGAAGATAAACCGCTGGACGTTGGGTATAAGAAAAAGGGACCAATGTGTTTTTTTATTACAAATCCTTTGATTTAATTAAAAACCAAGCACAGCAGATAATGGCTAATGGCAAATTGTTCAAATAACCATAAATAATTAACAGGTTAAGCAAGTTATAACCGGTTGAGAAAAATATTCTTGGTAGGATTGTTGACCTCGTACGTAAGAATGGGCGTAGGAGGAGTCACTACAATGATGAGCTCTATGAGTTGTACGAAGATCTTACTGTATAGCAGCGCACTAGACTCTTTAAAGTAAGCTAGTCATGTCAGTAGAATGATACCGGACGACGCTGTCCGTAAGGTGATTTTATCCCGTCCCCAAGCGCAGAGGAAGTGTCTGAGGCTCAAACTGAGAGGGTTAGATCGCATATAACACTTATGTTGTTCCTGACGATGAAATGCTTAAAATGTTGATAAAGTTCACCTTAAAAGCAATTGTGGAAAATTATTGTTGTCATGTTATCCATAAGCATATTAGTATTTATCCATAAGACATGGAGAATAAATCTAATCACCAATTATTTGTGTATAAATAATCGACACATCCATGCTAAAAAAAATCTTTTCAAGAGAAAAAAGTGAATACAGTTTATCAAGTTTTTTTTTGTAACCAGCTACCAGCTGATTTTCATTTTTTTTTCTAATAATTACAAATAGTTTAGAGTTAAAATAAAGCTATTGAAATATTAATTCAACTTTTCGAAAACTTTTCGGTTCAGCTAAAAGTTTGTACGGTCGTTTTGTATTAGTTTGGCAGCTAAATGACCGATTGCAATACAATTCAGATAAAGAGTTTTCGTTGTTTTAGTGATTTCAATATATTCATAAATTTCTAACAATAAACTGTGAAGTACTAAGTGATACGATAGAGTAAATGTTATTAGAAAGCTTTCTCTCCGGATTTTCTTTACACACTTCAAAACGAGATTAGGCTCTAAATCTCAATACATTTTTGCACCTAGTATGTATCTAGTAGTAAAACTGAAAGTCTGTGTTTTTATTTAATGCTGACTTTTATTTCTCCAAGAACGAAAAATTATAAAAAAAGATAAAATACTATTGAATATCTTGATTATAAAAAGAACTGAAATTTTTTTTCCAAAACTATTTATTACACTTAAACACATTCCTTACTATACTGCCTAGCTGCTCCATAAGATGTTTCGCCACATTCTGCCGCACAGTAAATTACATTAATCGCGACATCAACAACGTGTCCGCCATTTTATTTCCCGTCATCTACAGCGAGTAGTCGTTTCAGCAAATTATATACTGCCCCACACCCTGCCACCCCCCTGGGGTTACATCCCCGCCGCTCGTTGCGTTCCACCCACAGCATCCCAAAGCCCAACCGGCAGCCAATTACTCTCTCGACGGCTTTTCATTCCCTATCCTGCCCGAGTGTCGAGTGGGTCGTGAACGCCCTTTTTTCGGTTCCGTCTCATAAATTAATCGTCTCGAACAGGGAAAAAGGGGTTTTCTCCTGCGTATGTGTGAGTGAGTTCGAGAAAAGAATTCGCCTGCCCGTTCTATCCCGTTCTGTCTGTACTAATTAGTACCGGGGCACAGGATGCGCTCCCTTTCTTCTCCTCGCCCCCTTCCAGGTTTTCGTACACTAATACCTTAGCACAGCCCCACCAGGCGCAGCCTCCTGTATAATCGTTCGCCCGTCTTCCGGCCCGTGCCATATTCATCTCATTATATACCTCGCACATTAGCGCACGTACGGGTTGACGGCCGAAGGAAATAAATGGCCAGCTCCTTTCTTTCACCCACACACACACACATACTCTCACGAATTCACACATACGTTCGTACGGACCGAACTCTGGAGGAAAAACTTTCCGACGTCGCCTTTCCAAAGAGATGCTCCTTCCGTTTCTGCCCCGGGATGCTGTTTTTTTCCGTTCCACTCGCCGTGCCGCGGTTTTCCTTCCTATTTTCCACGACGGGGTTTTGTTTCACACCAGCACACACACACACACACAGACGCGCGCGCTCTGTACTCGCCCTCGCCACATTTCACTTAGTAGGCGCCTCGCGAAACGAAGCGAGGAAAATGAAAATGGGCGGTGGATCCTGTGATTTCTCTCTCTCGCTCTTTCTCACTCCTTCTCACTCTCTCACTTCTCAGTGAGGTTCGTGTTGCTTTGATTCATCTATTCTTTTATGTCTTGCCTCCTGCACCGGGCAAGTCGTCTCTCTTCCCTTCCAGCTTCCCTTTCTTCGTTTTGTTCCCCATTAGTCTCTCACGCGCCACCACCATGCCCATTACGCGAATGAGAATCTCTCAGCTCCCCCCGGTTACTCGCGCATCCTTACGCGGGGCGCAGCATCGCATCCCGGTGCGGGGTTGACGAGGCAGCAGCGAACGAACGGAGCCGGCATTTAATTTACTGCTTTAATTAAGAGTGACGATGGTGGGTGTGCGTGAGCGGGACGGCATTAGCGCACCGTCAGCACATTCGTGCCCATTAAATGGGCGCCATTTTGTTGCGTCGTTCCGTGCGCTCAATGTTGCCACTCTGGCCGTATTGTTTTCCTTTAATTCTATTAATGCCTGGGGCAGGGTTGTTTTGCTTTCCATCGATTGGCCACAAAATCACTATTTACTAATGGTGTTTGTCGTTTTTTTCGCTCTTTGTTTCTTGTCTCCTTGTAGATGCCGACGTACGATGCGGATTGGAAAATGGTCGGTAAACGAATTCGTTCGTTAACTAGAAGAGAAGCCAGTTTTTATATTGCAGGTAAGCTAAATTTACAGTATTCAATAATTGTTAAATGTAATAAATATTCAGCTATATCCATTTTTCCATACTTTTTCTTTACTTTCAGATCAATTTTTGGGATCATGCTTGCTGTAAAGCTTCCAATATTTAACCATCAAGATCATTTTCGATGCTTCTTCTTTCACTGAAGCTGCCTCTTCCAAGAAGGTCTCCTTAGGTGGAAATCAATTATGCACACCAAGCTCGGAATGCAGACGGTCTCAACACACTCCAATGAGTATACCATCAACTCAACGAACACGGACAACATGAAGAAGAAGCTCATCGAACGTAACAACGACTAGAAAACCGCTGCAAACTGCAAACTGCACAAAATATCATCCGAAACGTTTGCATACGAAAAACGACACGAAAACACAACACAAAACACAACAACAAAACGCACACTCGTAAGCATCAGACATTTGGTAACACAAAAACGCCACAAAGCAACAAAACGAAGGTGAGGCCAAATGACGTAAGAGCTCCAGAAACAGAGCACAAAAAGAAATCAAGCGAAAGAAAAGAATGAAACACGCAACCGACCTGCGTAATAACGCAACGCAAAAATAAAAGAATCAAGCGAACGATGAAGAAAGTGAGAAGATGAAAGCGGGAGAAGAAACCAAGCAAAACACAGCTAAACAGAAGAAATGCAACAATTAAGTTCCTACTCTAAAATATAAATGAAAAAATGAAACATGAAACATAGATAAAAATATACGTTATAAACGAGAGTGTAATAATTGTACTATTTAGGCGCCATGAATTTATCCCAAAATGCCGGATACTGTTCGATGTTTTTTTGGGAGGAGCGACAGAGAGAAAGATAGTGGTGGATAGAACACAGACAGACAGGACACACACACACACACGAATGCATACATCCTAAGCACATACACCCCAAAAAAACGCATATGTGAGAAGAGATAGTTGGAGAAGAAGAGAAAAATCATGAAGCGCAAGATTTCATGACGTGACAAATGTAAAGTTACTAGAGACTGAACGTGTCTGCCGTGAGTGGGTGGCACCGTTTGGGTGGTGCGTACGTTCGGGTACGGTGGAAACCCGAAAATGAGGATAATTCGCCTTCCGCTGTCGGTTCCACTCCTTCCGTGGTAAGATTCCGCAACGGTGAGCTTTCGATGTTAGGCAAGGCGGTGCATAGTATGAAGTGCGTATCAAAAACCGAAGTAGGATGCAACTTCGATGGGCCATTGCTTCTCCGTCGGCGGAACCAACGAACGGGTCTCCGGACTGTATGGCGTGAGCAGCACTGTGCATCGATTGCTCATTCTACTCCGGAGGCATTAGACCTGGCAACATCTTCGTCTAGCTGAGCAAAGCTTCACAAAGCGCGTCCTTTGGCGTATTGGGTGCGAACCGTGTGGGAAGGGCGAACTTATTCGCTGTAGAAAGAAGACCGCAAAACCTGCGGCCACCGAAGCGTTGCTGCTCGCGGCAGACAGAACAGTTTGTGCACCTCGCTTGTTCTCATCTCGGGCAACTGAAAACCTGAGATGGGATCTAGAATTCTACTAACTACTAGTATGTAGCAGCTAAGGACGTTACGGCGAGTAAAGGGAAGTCGTTTGGCGGAGAAACCTTTGTTTAAATGATGAAATAATCACCAAATACAGAATCACACAAGCACACACATACACACAAACGGTCCCAAATGTAAGCATTTGACGGACGAAAAACGTGAGTGTAGGAGACTATTGCAAGAAGAACAACAAAACTCTGACGAATAATTGTATAAAGTGAGATTTTAGGCAGTTTGGTGAGCAAAACACTAGAAAACATGCAAGTGTGTGCGTGTGTGTGTGTCGATTCAAATCGAACAAACTTAAACGTAAACGGGGCCGTGCCGATGAGGCAGGCGCCTGCGTTAATGTCCACAATCAAAGTCCATGCGTGTACGAAACCGAAATGTTGAGTTGGTTCTCTGTTTACGTTTGCAAAGTTCTGTTCTGCAGAAGAAACTCCCGGACACACCAGCGTTCCGGAAACTCCATGCGACCCAAACACGATACATTTGATGCGGGCGATTTTCGAAACATTGCACTTTCGCCGCCTTAAGCGGCGAAGAACTGTTTGGACCGCCCGTGGAGGGACACACACCCAACACCCAGTAGTTCCCACTCCCCGGCGGCGGCTGCGATCCTATACTCTAACATATTGTAGTTGGCTTATGTATAGAAATATTTTATAAAACGAACTGAACAGAAAAATCACACAAAAAAAACACAAAAAAGATTAAAAAATACCACAAAAAAAATGTCGTATTAAACCGAGTGCATAACATAGATGGAAAGTTATCAATATGCATATAATATCATTGAATACACTCTACCCCTCTCGAGGATGGGATCGAGTGCGATTGGCACTCACACGCGCACACATTACGATAGATGATCGATGTGAAGGCAACGCAAACCATGTGCAATGTAATTATTTGTTTAAATGATCTTTAAAAACAATCGTGGAGAGGAGTCTGGGACGACGGAAGCACACGCACGGACCGCGTGCCGAATATATGCGAGGAGGCACGACCGATCCGTTCGTGTCCTTCGTGCGTTTCAGACGGTTGGGCTTGAAACTTCAAACCACGCTCCTGAAGTCGACAGGAGGGTGGGTTCGAGTTTCAAGCTGGATTGAACCGCACGGCTCGAAGCCTACTGCACACTGATGATGATGATGATATTGCTTGTATGGGTGGCTAAGTGGTAGCACTAACTAATGAAAAGTTCCTAAAATGCAACGCCCTCCCGATTCGCTCGAGTCGATCGGCGCAAGCGGGAGGGATTGCGACAATTTGCATTAATACTACACAAACACACTTGTATAACTTACTAGAGATAACAATCGTACTTAAGCATGATCGTGTACTATTTTCTTGTTTTTGTTTGAGTTTATTAGTGCATTTTTGACTCACGATTCATCGGTCGCATTAGTATGTAGAGAGACATTCCCAACAAAAAAAAAACACACACAAATATACGCATGTACTAGTGAAATAATGATGCTGTTAGCTGCACTTCCGCCGGGGGGAGACGCGCGGTCCAAACAGAATACGATGCAACACACGGTGCAATGTATAAGTATAAGAGACAGATCGAAGAGAGAGAGAGAGAACTTTCACACCAACCCAACAATCGTGCGGGCATGGAGCGAAAGCGAACCTTCCGAAGGAGCTTTCCGATGGCAACGCAGCTTTGCACACAATCCAGAAGGTAGAATTGCACGGTCCGGCCACCCCACTCCGGGCGAACAATCACTCCAGAGCAGTATGGAAACCAACAGACCCGTTTTTTAACTTAACGCCTGTGTTTATGGAACATCAAGCAAACAAAACCCGGCACGAAAAAAAAAACAAACAAACAAACAAGCGCATTGTTTTACGAGGAGAAGAGGAATGAAACTCAAACTGATTCCACAAAAAAAATGCATATTTGCGGAAAAAACACGGCAATTGATACTCGCGAGAACAACAATAATAGTTTAGTAGGTTGAATAGCAAAAACAAACAAACAAGAAAAGTATGTTTGAATGTTGCGTGTACGCGAACGTGACACGAAACGAATTTTGGTTCCTATACGAGAAAAGAGAAGAGAGGAGTGTGAAAGAGAGAGAAAAAAAAAGCACGACAGACAGTGGGTGGTGAAATAGAGAATATAAAACAGTGCAGAACAAACACAGGTCACAGAAACAGATGGTAAAAACAACACACGAAAAACACGATAAATTGAAATACGAAAAACAAAACAGAAAACGAATCAAACATCAAACACAACACCGAAAATAACCAACACCGCTTGGGTACGGAAAGGGAAGAGAAGAAACAGAAACAGAAAGACTCGACATATCATGAACGATTACATTTGCCCTCGCATTTAAAGAAAAAAAATCGAAGAAAAAGAGAAAACCCATGGGAAAAGGAGAAATTTTTTAAAACCCCCCAAACAAGTGAAGCATGAAGATGAAGAATAGGTAAACGCGTTCTTTCATGTGTCAAATGTCAAGAAAAACACCCCCGAGCGTAACACACTATTACTACCTACCGCTAGTAATACTGCTATTACTATCAATAATACTACTCTTACCACACTACTACCACTACCACTAGTACTACTACCACTACTAATACTACCACTACTCGACCACAGCAGCAACCAGAGAGGAGACAAATGCAGGCGAAATGGTGCAAAGAAATCCGTTTTTAACGTTCCGTAACGTTTCGTAACGTTCCAGTGCTTGGTTCTCGAAAACAACGCAAACCAACACCTACCCAAAACATATGGCCAAGACACAACACTGCACAGAGAAGCGAAAAACCTCTACTACAAAGTTCCTGTTCCCTTGCTGTTTGGCAGACGCGATCGCACACAGGGGAAGCGATCGGCTGCCCGCGGGAAAGTTGTTTCATTATGTTTTAAGTTTGTTTGGTTTTTGTTTCAACTGTCTTGATTTTGTTTTGCGGAGCAAAAATGACTCCCTTCCATAGGCGATGAGTTGTTTCACACATATTGGCGTGAGCTTATAGAAACTCCCAGTTGGAAGCCACTTTAGGCAAGGTCAGTGGGCAAATCTGCAAACCGGTTGAAACGATCGCACCGGAGGACACCGAAGCTACTAGCAGCGTGGTGTTGTTCCTTGCGGTGTGCGCATTCGGTGTTCAAGGGTTTGCAGTTTTCCCTGCCGCCAGGCTGATAGTGTGTTTGCTCGAGATCACCATGTTGCGGATCTGTTCTGACGCTCCCAACAATGTCGTTGGCGATCTCGATCAAGCACTTTAATCGAAAGCCACCTTCCCAGCAGTGGTCAAAGTGGGATCACTGTGAGCAGAAGAGAGAGGAAACGGATATTTAAAAAAAACTACACTCACACACCAAAATACACACAAATCCTAACGAAAATGGTAAAAAGAGTTCCTACTAATTAAGTACACTAATAAACATACGCACTCGCCTCGCGGTGAGTGATCGTTTCCGTTTTTTGCCGTTTTGGTTTTTTGTTATTTTGTTTTTTACTTTCCCTTTAGCTTGTTATGTATGTTCTTCGTATAATTCCTCTGTCCCTATCGTTTTTCCTTCCCCACACACGCCCACATCCCCATCATTCTCGACTATACTCTCGGTGTCAATACTACAACGTTACTTTTGAGCATTTGCGAAACATTGCATTTTTGTACCTCTTTTTATTGTGCGACCCGGCGCAACAGCGATGCGCCATCGTACTACGTGTTTGGTAAGCTTTATTTGATGAGTTTGATGTAAGCGAAATTGTAAAGAAGCGAAGTGTGAAAACAAAATATGGTGAAAAGTAACTATTAGCTGTAGGAACCCGGGGTCAGGTGTGGAGTAAGAAGCGGAAAAGCGGCCCACAAACACAACCACACGCTTGCACAAATGAACGCCCCCAATCGTGAAACATCATGGCTGCTTCTTCCTGTTTGGGGACGAACGTTACCCGAAAGTGCTGAAAGTGGGTCTTATTTGTTGTGTCCACATGTCCACTGCGATCACAGACCTTTTCATACAATCCGTGAGCAAAAACAAACAATAAAACAGACAGAGAGAGAGAGAGAGAGAGAGAGAGAGAGAAAGGACAAACGTGAAACGAAAAGAGTTGATAAAACACATGCAAATGGAACAAAACAAACAACTTTATGGTTGAACTACACGAATGACGTAAAACCAAACCGATTGGTTTGCGGATGAACGTAAAAGTACAGTTTGAACACTTTTACCACTTTTTCCGCATTATTCACACCCCCACACCCCTGCTCTCTCACTCTCATCATACAACTAACTAAAATAAAGCTAACACTAATAGGAAAGAAGACAACATCACTTCAACTTATGCTAACGTTTTTTCTTTTGGTGAGCGAAAACACACAACAGAGATGCATTGTAACATGATGAGCGTTGAAACAGAGATAAAAATAACAACACACCATGATGAACCGGTGGACGGAACACGAAAACCACACAAGAATACACGCAAAAACAGACACGTGCAGAAAAAAATCTACTTACATTGTATAAGATATATTGTCAGATGTAAAAGAAGAAAAATAAACTTATTTGGTAGTCAAGCTTCGAGGGTTTGAGATTACGGCGAATGCAAAAACGATATCACAATTCAGTAAATTTGATGTGAAGATATCCCCGTTTGTTTGTGCTTAAGTGCGGTTAGAGTCTAAAGAGTTTTTTTGCAATTGTTTTTTTTTCCTTCAAAGGATCAAAAGTTTTAGTCCAGCTGCCAAACGTATTTTATTCGTCTGGTTGGTGCACCGACCGGCAGATGGCGCTATGGGTTGTATTCAAACTTCTATGCGACTTGTCTTTACAATGTGTGCAATGGTAACCCCCGTAACGATGTAACGCACCCTAAGTTAGTTCATGTATTCTTACATAAAAGGGAGAAAATAAATTACTATTTTTTTCATAACTAAACTTTCCTCTGAAAAGATGGAAAAGAAAAGTTATTTTTGTGTATGTGTATCAAATTTCTCAATTTCCCATCCCCTGACAAAAAAAAAAGAAAAATATATGGCATATGATTCTATGCATATGGCACAAGGGATTGAAATAATAAGAGCCGTCCTATCTAGTTAAAATGTACGTTCGGAAAATCATATCATACGCAGCGCCTACATGGGGTTTTCAAAAAACTGCATGTTAAGCAAAACAAAAATAAATCGAAATATTCAACATCCCATCATGGTTGAGGACTGATGAATTACACAGAAGAACAAACGTACCTAGATTAACTGAATCTAGCTTATATTTTGTTAGAATTAGGTAAGGTAAGTTGCGTAGATTAAGTAGGTTATGCTGCACATGTATACAGTTTTCTCTTAGATCGTATTTTATTGGTATTCCTTCCACAAATCAAGGCTTAACGGAAACAAACATACTATTCATACAGACGGTCGCAAAGGTACATTCTTAACATTCATTTTTAAAAAAGTACATTCTAAAAAAAGGATATTCCTAAAATATCAAATAACCTCATTTGACCTTCCTTTCTCAACTACGTAGGGCAGAGTATTTCTAAAAAAATCTTGAAGCTCCCTTCATTTCCATAATGAATTTTTGGCATGATGTGTATTACATTCCCAATAGAACATTAGTTTTATCGAAACTTTGCTAGTTAATCGCAAATCTTCTTTGGCGTCATTGTAGCACACCACAAGCCGCGGGTTTTGTGCTATACCTACCTGTGGTGTTATTTTTATACAGCTACACATTACCTACCTTACTAATTACTCATGGTATTAATTGAAAAAAGTCGAAGCTTTTTTTAAATACAAAATAGTCGAAGTGCGTATTTCCGTGATGAATAGATCGTGTACTTGTCTGTTTGTCCATACAATAGCATATTGTTATTTGCCGACGTCATGTAATATGCGTTACACATTATTCTAATTCAACAAATCACAACTGTGAAGTCAAATGATGATAAATAAACGTGCATGGCATTGTAAATTGTCGTGTTTCTTGGCATATCTTTAAAAATTGTATAAATCTGCTAAGCTATGGTCTAGCATATAATTCTACTAGTGCTCGGAACATTTCGGTACCAGTTGAAAATTTCAGTGTGAAAATTTTTGATTTCAGTACCAGTTGAAAAGACTGTTGGAGTCGGTAGGAATGTTAAAAAAAAAGAGTCACTGATAGAAGTCGTAATATGATTTAGTTTACTTTTTTTAACGTGGTTGGTATCCTGAATTGAAAATCACCTACCATAAAACTATTGCCAAATTCTGCTATATCTGATAGAAAAATACCAAAGTTTGGCAAAATATTCTAAGAAGAATGTGGCATCACTTGTGGATTAAGTCAAGAGTAAAGCCGTTTTGACGCATTAAAGGATTGAAGACATTATGACCTCAAATTCTACTTGCCCAGACTGGACCCTACTGAATAGGCTTCAAGATAACAAAGAAACCAGATATTCGGTATCTGCTAAGTGAAGCATCTCATCTTTAAAAAGACTGATAAATCCTTATCTCGCTCACGCCCGTTTGTGGCGTTTGTGGTGATTACTACAATAAACCAAACACGAGGCCAAAACTTATGTGAACCCTCGGTGCAATCCTGTGCCACGCGGATCGAGGACCCTGCTTTTCGCTCTCCTACCTTTCTCTTCGGCTACCTTCCTGGTTCCGGCAGAACCCTTCTATTCACCTGATCCGATTGCTTGCTTGGTTTAACCATCCGTCTCCACGACTCATCTAAAAAGGCCTATTTTAAGCCTATCTTCTGCTGGCTCAATGGTGTGCTGCTAACTTAGTTCGCAACAGTGTTGTAATCCTTCTTGAACACCAGTTTAGAACAGTCCGTTCGGCTAACGCGACGGCGCATTGTCAACGGTTGGTTCGAAGGCTGGTTCGCGAGACAACCGGGTGCCGAGCTACGTTGGTAGCAGAAGAAAAGAAGCATCGCTCGAAGCGAAAGTTGAGTGTCTGCAGAGAGAAATGAAGAAATTAGCAGCGAATGTGAAAGTGTGCGATCCTTCACGTCGGACGTAACCACGAGAACGGGCGAATACGCGCAAATATCTTCTTAAAAAGTCATGAGAAGAACGCTCGTCTCGATGTCAACGATCACCAAACCCGCCTACGATTTACCTGCAACAAAACGTGATGTTCGCAAACCGTGAACGGATGAAATCGTGTCTGCTCTGCACCAAAAGTTTGGCAGCAAACGCGATGCGCAAAGAAGTTGCCACAGCTGCTGCGATGGAACTGGTAGCAGACTTAATAACTCTTTCAGTGTGGCTACGCGACAAAACAGAAACTGCAGAAAGAGTCATACAGTCGTCTGGTTCTGAAGAAGACGACAACCAGGAGACAGCGTATCAAGATGCCGCCGTTTTCATGATCTGAGTGTATCGGCGCGGGGTGTGATTTGGCTCAGGAAAGCTGGTAGTGGGTTTGGTAAGGACACGAAGAGATGCAGAAACAACGGATGCTTCCTAACACAGCATCCGTTACGATATGATGAACGAGAAGCCGTAGGCCCAAGCAATGGTATACATAAAGTAATTTCGTCGTCCGCGAATAGTAACATTATTCCGCATTGCACCAGTGGTGGGTACTACGAGGCCCCGCAGGAAGTCTAAACACATTTGCCTCCTTCGATGATGGATCGGATGTTACACTGCTCGATGAACAAGAAGCAGTTCGATTGGGTTTAGATGAACCAACTAGCGGCGTTCATTTAAAATGGTCTGGAGACGTAGAAGCAGTACCGCAGCAAAAATTACAGTCAAAATCGATCTGCGAAAGCCTGCGCAAGGCTTCAGTGCCCCACTGAAGTTCCTTATAATACCTCGCTCCGTGTGGAGAACCTCACGAACCACTCGTGGCGAACACTTTCGAGGAGCTACCTGAAAAATAACACATTTTAATAGCAGGCCCGTTGGATAGTGGAGAATAGAAACATGCAGGAGTTTACCGTTTTAAAATTTCTCACAGTGAACTTGGAGAGATGAATATTCTGCGGTGAAACAAGGAAGAAGGTATCATACCAACTTATCACATCGGGGAGGGCGCCAAAAACCCATCATCCTTGAGATCCGCCTGCGCGTTTC
>KB673090.1:3849541-3918541 GCA_000349145.1 Anopheles dirus
ATGGTGAGTCCAAGGTAGCGGACCGTTGTCCGCCATGGGATCTGCGAGGTGCCTATCGATAGGTGATGGGTCCGTGGGTTTAAAAGTTGCTTCCTGAGGCGATGGGGGATAATCATGGCCTGCGTCTTCAAATCGTTGATCCGGATTTTCCAGTTGGAACTGTACTGGAGGATGACGTCTAATGATCTCTGCGCGCTGCACCGAAGCTCCGCCAAAGGATTCTCCACAACGTCACCTTCTTTTATATGGTTGTGAGTGGTCGTACCGCGCCAAAGGTGTCTTCGTATACGGTTTGTGAGTGGTCGTACCGCACCAAAGGTGTCGAACCCAAGAGTTGAACGTTGCCAATTTTTTCCACAATTTGATTTCACATAACATCGGTGTAAAACGTCTACATTTGGGAATCCAGTGTGGTGCGAGCCACCCTACAAGTTATAGCTAACAGGTTTATAGCGAGATCGATGTTAGTACAGGAAATTTACGCTTTGCTTACCACGGCCTCATTTTGTATGGAGTTTGACAGCGGACGCTGAACGTTTTATGGCAGCGTCCGACAAGTGTACGGCGGCTGTTAGTGTACCACGATGCGTGCGATGCAAAGGTTCTAAAAACAAACATGTATTTACTTTTTTTGTTCATGCTAATACGATACCTACGTTACACCGCGCTCTAGATTAAGCCAGAAACGGTGCAATTAGTGGGTGCAGTTGTATTTTTTCTGTATATCCTTGTTGCTCGTGCTCTGTTGTATCACAACGATTGTTTTTGTTTATATACTGTTTACTGTTTACCAACACCCACATTCCTGATAACCGGGCTACCAGCGACTTCGAACGTGAATAACTTTTAAATGCGTATTCTTTTTTAGTTCAACCTATGAAGTAAAAAAAGAAATGACTATTCTAGTTTCCGAATCTTTTTACCACAGCTCTCTGCTTTTCTACGTTTTCTTGTTTTATCTGATTAAAAAGGGGTATTTTTTTTGGAAAATCAGTGTTCGAATACATATTTTTAGTCCCCCGAACTTTTTCCCTTTTTTAGTGCTTTGTATAATTTAAATCCAAAACATCGTTTTGTAATGCATAAAGGAACAAAATCTTGCATTTATTATAACTAAATCTGAGTTTTTCAATGCAACTTTCAAGAAAAAAAAAACATAAAAACACGCATTCGAAATGGCAATGCTCGCTTTTCGATGATATAGCACAGTACGTGCAGTTAACTGACTTCTTCAAAATGTTATACCCCCTGATTTTTCCATCGTGTTGCTTTTCTTAATTTTAAAAAACTTCTCGTTAATAAACTACTCATACGAAAAATATGCAAAATTTAGCAAAAATACCAATTTGTTTACTCTTTCTCCTGTAAAAAGCTTTTGAAGATTAAATAGTGATAAAGTACTAAAAAAAAATCAAAAGGCTCTCAACTTCGAAAAAATGGACCCTTCTTTGATGAAAGATAAATCGAGAACGGCGGAAGTTTGAAAGTCACACTCAAAAGATAAATAAACTAGATAAGTTATGCTACTTTTTGCTCGAAGGGGTCAACTCAATTTAAATACTCACTACAAAGTTATTAGCATTTCAAGTTGCTGGCTACCCGGGTAGCCCGGTTGTCGGTTTACGGGGTAAGGTAAATAAAATGCAAAAAGGCAATATAAACAATTCTATAAAACCGGTCAAAAGTTTTTCTTGAAAAAAACAGCATGATTTAGACACATATTACAAAATTGAGATCAATAACATTCATAAAACTCGAGATAATCGAAACCAAAAACGCTTTAGCTACCCGGGTAACCGGTGGTCAGTGAGAGTATTAACAATTTTCCATAGACTAGCATTTTTTAGAATTACAAAGTAGTGAGTCGTAATTCTCATCAATGTCTAGATATTATATTTACTATTATTTTCGTTATTACATTTTACAGGAAGTCCTACCAATCAGGCAAGCACCACCAGGGAAGAAATATATTTTTATAACCCGACTGATGTATGAGTGAGTATTATTTTTTTTTTTTTTGCAATAGCATATGCTTATGATGTTTTCTGAAAAAAAAAATGAACATACTTTAAACATTTTCATTACAGGCTGACAAGAAGAAACGTAGGAAGTTCAAGGTTAGCAGCTCATTGCACGTAAAAATAAACGTTCAATTCAAATTGAAAAATTTTGACAGCATGTGTTTTTCGAAATTACTTCATTCGAAAATTTCGAATTTGAACCAAAAAGGCAACGGTCTTTTCAAAGGCAGACGTCAAAGAAGCTGATTTAGAAGTGACAACTCCGCTGTTAATCAGCTCCGATTGGCCCGATCCCGCCAAGGGGGAAATTTCAAACAAATTTTCTTCTGTTTTTTTTTATCTAAACTGACTTTGAGCATAATAAACAAAAGTGCTGCGGAATCGTGAAATTTACAGCCCAAAACTAGCCGGTTGTTGTCGGAGAGAAAATATAATACTTCTTAAAACCCGTTTAGTGCAAACGCCCGCCAGTAACTCAGTTTCTTAACCGAACTGTGGTAGAAACATTCAGCGAATATGAGGTGTGCATGAGTGTCTTGCAGTTCATGGTAGCAAGGAGCAGTTCAGCTGAACACGCTATTTAATTGCTCTTTTCAAGTGAAAAACAGATTATAATCAATTGCAATGGCCGTAGATGCTTTGCTCTAATTCGTTCGGAAATGGTATGATTGAATGCTTTGCATTTGTGAAACATCCCAGTTGAACGCAACCCGTTGTTTCCAGGAAACACTGATATGTTTGTATCGTTGTATCATTTCAGTTATGTTCCTAGAATCCACAATTTACCTATAAATTTGTAAAGGAACGCGTTCAGCTACCGCTAAATGTTTCAAACAGCCACCAGCATCGTTGAAGAGGTTGCTCTTGTTCACGATAAACAACACATGACGGTAATGAGCGAGCTCACCTGTCAAACAACGTAAACGAGAAAGGTGAAAAAACGGTGCGTGGAGGTGGGTTGCTCTACGGGGCAGGAACGAACGAAATCGGGGAGAAAAATCGACTGCTGCGCGTCGCCGCGGCGGGTCAGTGAGCGGAATCGTGTGCGTGCGTGGTGTGTGTTTTCAGTAAAATGTTTTCTTCCAATTGCAGCGGATGTCGGCAAAAGAATGACGGACTCGTTTCCGCTGCATGAGTGCGTATTCAACGGTGACACCCGTAAGCTGTCGCTGCTGCTGCGGACGCACGAGATCGCCGAAAAGGACAAACATGGTAAGTGCAAAAAGCCAGCGACGACGTCTTTAGCGGGCTGCAACGAAGTGCTGGCTAGTCGGGGCATCAGCCGCAGCAGTAGTATTCCTGCGCTGTGAGGAGACGAAGGAACGGAAGGCAGGAAGATAATGATATTCATGCATCGCTAAGCTTCTTTCGCTGTATCGACGCAACCGCGGAAAGGTGCGAAGAAATGTGCCTCGAGTTTTCGTTTGTCTGGAGTATGGCGTGGAAAATGCTTCGTGTTTTACCCATCAAAGCATGCACGTCCTGAAAATCGAAGCGCTGAAAGTAATGTTAATACCCTGGAATTCCTGTGTTGTCCTCTGAACATTCGTCGTAAGGTCAAATTGGCGCTAGGATGAGTCCGTGCCTTCGTCACCACTTGCCCCGTCGAAGCCAGCAGTAACAAAGTACTTTGTTTGTAAATAAATAACCGTCCTTGTAGAAAGGTTTCCAATTATTCGTATAACGCTGCCATTTCTTTTCGTTTTTTCATTGTAGGAAACACTCCGCTTCATCTGGCGGTTATGCTGGGAAAGAAAGGTAAATATTTTTGCAAACGAAGCATGAAAATAGATCAGGAAAGCAATCTTCTGAAATGGAGCAGCAAGTGCCCCCGCGATGAAAACACCCCTATGGGTTAGCTCCGCAAAAACCCAATTTTTCGCAGCAACATACGAGCGAAAATTGCCACTGTGTAAAATAAACATTTAATGCAGCAGTTCGAGCCGTTTTTGGAGGTGCTTGCATCACATGTAAAAAATCGCATCCCCTGCTTTGGGGTGGCTCAATAGAAAGGAGAGCTAACCCCCCAGACGACGTTATGCAGGCGCTATATGAAAGTGAAACCCGCGGAGAGTCTGTAGTGCAAAACCAACTCAACCGGTGACGCACTGGTGCGTTTTCCGCGACGAACCTGATGAGTGATAACAGTGATATGATGCGACTCGCCCGCAGATCTCAGCTGTGATGTACGGGAAACACGCACAAAAAACCTTGACAACAGTGTCGCAACAGTGGCTGACTAGATGCGCCTTTAGTTGCTTTACCTGTCTTCACCGAGCACACACCTCATCCATCGCTGGTCTATTTATCTTCGGTACAATGACACACGCACGGCGACTGATAAAAAATCGCTCACGCGCTACCATCCCACTCGAACCGCCAGGACACTGTTATCAGCCGGCTGTCGCTCCGGCAAGCTACTTGCCGGGCAGGTGGCGCATCGCATCGCAGCGCGGAGAAAAAAAGATGGAATTTATACGTCTTTGCAAACAAGTAATTTCAATTGAATCGTTTTCTAATGGACTCCATTTCATCGGCACTTTCGGGTGGATCGGTGTTATCGTTGAATAATCAGTGTATGTGTGTGTGTTCAGTGCAAAAGGGGAAAGAACCGTATCGATTCGCAGCGAACTAGTGCACGCTGTATGCCGCCTCGCGTTGTGATAAGAGCAAGCTTCAGCTCCGTACAGACGAACGGAATGCTGTTAGTCACCAAAGATATTTACCTCACCAATGATGATGATGCTACTTTCGATCGTGACGATTGGTATTGGTATCTAAAACAATATTATCATGGATTACGTCACATTTCAAGAAGAATCCTATGCCCGCGAACACGATAGAACATTATCGTTCTATGAACAAACCATGCCAAATAGATCGCAGCAATTTAATAAGACCTTCGATGGAAAGCATTACTGCGGATGGAAGAAAACGTTATTATTATGAGATTTTCATCCTCTTCCCGAAGAGTCCTTGCGTGGCCTCGCATGTATCCAGTCAATTACCAATTTATTTCCATTTTTTTTATTTATAATTCATCCCCGGCTGGGTTGGCCGAGATTGGAAACGAGTATCGCCCGGTAGACACCTTCTCGCAAGGCTCTGCCCGTTGCTATCATCTGTTTGTCTCGCTCTTGCCCGTGATGAATGACCTCCGATGGATAGCGGTTGCCAGAACGAAACGACTCTCGGACTCAAATCCTGAAGCCTCCAACCACCGTTTGATAGTAACCTTGATTTGTTTCCATTTCATGCGCCGCCTTGCCCTAGAATTTTACAATTCCACGCTCCCGGCCTGAACAAACTGTTGCCATCTCGGGGAAGCTATTGCGGGCTGCAGCCGGAACGATGTGGAGAACGGTAACTCACCGGATCCTTTTTTCCCCTTTTGAGGCGTCCTTCCGTTTTGTTTCTTTTCTGTTTTTTGCTCCGCTCTCCTTTATTGATTGCGCTCGCACAGACCAACAGGGCCAGTTCGTTGGCTCGCAGCGTCTTCTTCTGCTCGCCCCATTTCCTCCTTCCTTCTACTCGCTCGCTAATTCTTTTTTGTTCAGAACCGTTGCTTTTCATTTGTTTATTTATAGTCACGCAACGGGCGGATATTTCCTCACTTGAAAGGAAGCGACCGTATCCTTTTTGGCGTGCGAAAGAATATTCCTTCTGCACGGTGTGCTTTTATCAATCCTTCCAATGGACAGCAGTTCGCCCATCGCCGGCGCTCGTGCGAAGCAATTTATTTTTGCATCACGTATGTGAAAAGAGGCTATAAAAAGGGGAAAATCCATCGCACTCTGCGGATTCCTGTCCAGTCCCTTCCTAAACCTTGGAAACCGGCATGGCTGTATTAATTTTGCGTTCTGATGGGTTTCGTTTTATTTGTACATAATCTCAAAAAAGTGAAGGCTTATGATTCTACTCCTCTTCAATTCTACGTTAGTCAATAATATCAAAACGAACGATGACGCGGCTCAAGGTATAAAGTAATCATATTCGCCAGATAATGAATTTCCATCTCCACTCTGTGCAAATGCGATACAATAGCACATATCGATTGGGGAGTGCTTGAACGTTCCGTAGAGATTGATCAATCTTCGTATTCACCTTTTAAAATCTCTAGTACATCGTTGTCTCATCTTCTATATAATGTTCCCAGGGTTCTTTTAATACGAGCACCCATAAAATGTATCACCGCTTATTGTATCAAATTGGATTATGCAATACCAGAAAGACTTTCTTTTCAAAGTCAATCTTTGGAACATAACCCTTTGAATGATCATTTTTTAGAAGTTGCATTTTTGGGTGGTGTTCTGTTACTTAACAGAAAACCATTATAATAACAATTTAATTTCTACCTATTGTGCTACAGTACAGTAAAATTTAAAACTCGATTAAATACATGTATCTTTCTTTTGCTACTTCAACTGAATTTTACACAACCATATAAACGATTGATTCTGTCGGTCACTACAAGAAATTTTACAACAAAAAAAAATACAAAAACCAATATATTTCTTAGTTTTGCCTCCCATTAGGAGAAGACGCGATGGTTTCCTGATAAATCAGCTAAATCCAATGAAGTCATCAATATAAGTTCATTCATTTCTTTCAGAATGTACCTTCCTACTGCTTGCACACGGCGCACCTGTTAAAGTAAAAAATTCACAAGGATGGTCACCATTAGCAGAAGCGATCTCGTACGGAGATCGACAAATAAGTATGCACATTGAGCTGTAACCTTTTAGCATTACATTTAACTTCGATTTTCATCTCCTCTCCAGTCAGTTCACTGTTGCGCAAGCTGAAGCAGCAGGCCCGGGAGCAAATGGAGCAACGGCGTCCGAACCTGGTGAAGGCTCTCAACCAGATGGGTGATTTCTACATGGAGCTGAAATGGGACTTTCACTCCTGGGTACCGCTGATTTCGCGCATCCTACCGTCGGACGTTTGCAAAATCCACAAATCCGGCTGCTCGATCCGGCTCGACACGACGCTGGTCGACTTCTCCGACATGCGCTGGGAGCGGGGCGATATTTCGTTCATCTTCAAGGGTGAAAACCCACCGAAGGACTCGCTAACGGCGCTCGACAACGAGTGCCGCTGCTACCAGCACGTCCGGCACGAGGAAACGGAGATGGAGATCGAGGACGAAGTCGACATCCTGATGTCGAGCGACATCCTGGCGGCGCAGATGTCGACCAAGGGTATTAGTTTTACGAAAGCACAATCCGGCTGGATCTTCCGCGAGGATCGGCGCGAAACGGTGGCCGGACAGTACGACAGCGATCTCTACACGATCAACGGGCTAACGCTGGAGCAGCGGAAAAGACGCGAGCACCTGTCGCGCGACGATCTGCAGAAGAATAAGGCGCTGATGGAGTCGCTTACGAAGGGTGGCCAGCAGGGGCAGCAGGGTGGTGTCGATCAGAACGGGGAGATATACCGGCGGGAGTCGCTGCAGCCGCCGCCCAACTGTGAGGTCACCTGGGAGGACTATATTTCGGCAGAGCCGGGACAGTATCCTAACCTGGGCCGTGAACTAGTGTATAAGGAATCGAGTAAGAATTTTAAAGCAACAGTAGCTATGGTGAGTGCAAACGTTTTAACAAACTTTCTTTATTAAGCCTTCGTACCGCATACCTCCCCAACTAGAAACATAACACCATACACATATTCGTTTCCTCTCCGCAGAGCAAAGACTTTCCACTGAGCGTCGACATGCTGTTGAACGTGCTGGAAGTAATAGCGCCGTTCAAGCACTTCAACAAGCTGCGCGAATTCGTGACGCTAAAACTGCCCAGCGGCTTCCCGGTGAAGATCGACATCCCCATCCTGCCGACGGTTTCGGCCAAGATCACGTTTCAAAAGTTCGAGTTCCGCGACGACATCTCGCCCGACCTGTTCGTCATTCCGGAGGACTACAAGGAGGACACGATGAGGTAATGTCGCACAGCAGCCACCAAGTCATGAACGCCCTTTTTCCGCCGTGCCATCTAATGCGCTGCTCTCTTGTTTGTCTTTTTTTCTCTTTCTCTCTCGTTCTCTTTTTCTTCCCGAATCTGTGTTTTCGATCCGCATCCTTCGTACCTCGTTTTTTTCCTTCTTCTTCCTGAACGAGGCTCGTATTATCTGTTTTGTTTGTATGTTTTTTTTTCTGTTCCCACTCCATTCACCCTTAAATTGTACAACTCACCGCCCTCATCACCAATGCACAACCACACAACTCTCACCACAAAACGTTCGACCAACCTCAACTATTCGACACACACACACCTAATTGCCTACTCTCCGCACTCCGAGAGCACAACGCGACGTCCGGCAAATGCACCGATGATGACGATAATTAACGCCACCAGGTTTCTCATCTATTTTATAGATTTCCTGATTTATGACCTTTCGATATCGACCGACTAAATACGCGCACGTTGCTGCTGCCCGCTGCTGCCAGCCGACCGAAACTAATCGTACCGCAACCGTCGACATCGCTGTCTATCTCAGCCACACGAGGCTGTACAGACAAAAGCGCACGACGCTTGTTGTCAACTCCTCCGCAGCCATCGATTTGTTCCTTCTTGTCAACGATGGTGGTGGCCTCATGCGAATGGCGGAACTGGCTGTACGCCATACTGTATGTCACCGGTTTCTGATAAAACAAAGTGTGTGGGGGAGGGAGGGGTAGAATTTTGGACAATTTGTAACACACGACGGATGAAAGTTCACCGTTCAGACAGAGGTTGTATGAAGCCCGTGTCACCCCGGAGACGAAGCGGAGGAGACAAAGGTATTAGAAAATGTTAGTATAGTATTTTATTGTCCTACACAAGGCGTGTTTAAGAAAGCCAGTAAATGTGGCCCGAAAGGAGAGTCTTTTAGTGGAATGACCGCAGGAGCGCGCGCGCGTTTGTGTGTGAAATAGGTTGTCCGCTTCAAGCAAGATGTGCTCCGTTCAGGCCGTCGAAACGGAAAAGTTGGGATCTCCTTTTATCTGTGAAGAAAATTATTAAGACAAGAAATTAACACAAACAAATCATATATACCAGCGAGGAACGTTGTCGAACATTATCTTTTGTTTTTATACTTTATTCAAATCATTACAGTTGACCAGCATGTGATGTACGACCGGCAGCGGTTATATTTGAAATCATTTACAAAGAAGAACTACAAAGCAAAAACAAGCAATCCAAACTCTCGCGTGGAAACTGGGACAATTCAATTCGAATCATTTGACTACAAGAAACAGAAAACGTAACCAGGTTGCAGTGAACAGTTCAGAAATAGCAGAAATACAAATTTTAAGTGAACGGCAACACGTAAGCAGAAACGAATTTATCATAAATTTGGAAAACACATATAAACCAAAAAACAAACCTATATACAACTTTAAAAAACAACGGTAACATAAAACAAAAGCATTTTACAGTGGAAACAACGTAGAACAAAATCAGAACTATGTCGATGAAACTGCTAGAGTGAAGCATATAATCGCTCTACCCAAAACCCATCCAGTTGTCTATTATTGCATCGTTACTTCCATCGTACGCACCGTCGTTCGGTTGGAACAGTGGGTGTAATTTTTCCCAAAGCCGCCCAAAGCACCCGAAACGCGCCTGAAACATGTATTCCGAATGCGGCAGCGACGGGTAAACGCTGTCGATGTGTTCATTGGTTGGCCTTTACCCCGGGGTACACTAATCCGACCCCTGGGAGGCGTAAGTTACGGAATCTTACTCCCGATCGTACACACAGTCTCTCTCACTCTCTCGTTTGAGCATTAGGACAATTTATGTGAATGAATGATTGTGGACGGAACATTCGTGCGAAAGGAAAGTGCTAGGATGCGAATCATAAACGCTTACTACCAAACGGATATACACATACGTCTCCAAACCAAAATCGGCAATTTGTAACATGTTTCTTATGTGAGGATGTTTAGAAACAAAGACAAAACAGAACAAATTGAAATACGCTTACTGCGTTGCGCCCAAGTTGCGCGAAAAGAAATAACATATGGCAGGTAAGTAACATAGATAAGGTTCCAAGGTAATTGTTTTATATCAGATGATTCAATGGAGAGAAACTATTATCTGATAGTTTTGTCTAAAAATCATATGTTATTGACTTGTATGTATTGAAGCCATCTAACAAAGTTTCTCATCAAACATCGACAAATAACTTACACAACATTTCATTACCGCCTTCACTGTTTCACTGCTCACTGTGCATTTATGATTCATTAATCATTCATAAGCGTTGGCTCCACCCGATTCCACCAATGCACCGCTGAGCGTTCCTGCGGAATTTATCTAATTACGGATCTTAATAGTCTCGGCCGGTGCGGTATGGTTTGTTGGTACAGCTGCCAAATAGTTCTTCCTGCTTGGGTCAGGAATGCAGATAAACAAGTGCTTCTACCATTAGTTATTCGACTGAAACGATGTTTTCATTTACGGAAAAAGTATCTGCGGGCATCAAAAGTAGTACAAAAATCGACACAAGCCATTGCATTACTCAGCGGAATGAGGTCGGTGTGTTAAAAATAGCAATATTCATGGTCATCATATGAAGAGACATTTTCAAACTCACTCGTTGAGGGAATAGCTTCACTAAGGAGGCTTACTTTATCATCTAAAATGTGTGTATAGTACAGCTTACTTCTCTAAGTCTACGTATGGTGCGTATGAGAAATAAGATCCATGCTGAACAGGGCTTACAAACAATTCGTACGACTTCTACCGCTAATGCAAGTGTTGGCCTACGCCTATGCGTTCGGCGCGAGTTTTTGTTTGTTTTTCAATGGTGTTTGGTCCAGCCTGGTGGTGGCTTCGGAATGGGCACCCATTCGGTCACCTGCACCGGTCCCCAGACCCGTTTCCAGACGCCCACGTACACCTTCTTCTCCTGCCAGCTCTTCACCCAGCGTGGCTTCCAGACGAGCTTCTTCTTCCAGAACCCGGTCGGCTGCGGTGCGGCGCTAACGACCACGTGGTCGTGGTGCACGTCGTGGTGCGTGACGTGATGCACGTCGTGATGATGCACATCGTGGTGCAGATCGTGGTGCAGATCGTGGTGCAAATCGTGGTGAACATCGTGCTGCAGAGTGTGATGAAGATTGTGCTGAAGATTGTGGTGCAGATCGTGGTGCAAAAGAGAATGGTCGGTGCTGGCGAGGCCGTGCAGTAGCGCCTCCGGATGATGGTGCACTAGATCGTCGTGATGGTGATGGGCCAGTGCTTCAGTAGCTGCGAAGCTGTGGGAATAACGGGCAAAGAAGTACGTCAGAAGGAATCCTACCACTCAGAAGGTATGTTTTATGAACATAATTTAAACTATTAATTTGGTTCCAATATGTATCCAAAAGGATAACAAATAAAAGGTAATAGATGTAAAATGCGATTTTCAAGTAAATATTAAAACAATAATTTACGATGTTCCCTTTTTTGAAGATATAACATAACATTAGAGCTTGTTTGGCTCAAACATTTATTGGAGTAGCTACTTTATCTTTACGTTCCAAAGTTACAGCTCCATTTTTTTTTCAAAGTGGACAGGCCTCATAACTCAAAACAGTTCGCTCAATTTTAAACGTTATTTAAAATTTAGAATTCTACACAATGTCGTCATCGTATGAAATCGCTTTTCTTCATCTTGAAAAATGGCTCCTCCGGTGCAAGCTCTTATGTCCATTTTGCGTGTAGAAAGAAACCTGAATCGTTGCTGGAATCAAGACGATCTCAACATTAAAAGAATCTATTGAATCGGTTCAGTTATTTTCTGAGCTTAACGCATACGTTCAAAACATTATTCTTGTGTACAGATTTCGCTTGATTGCATGCAAAATAGGTTGTTGTTGGTGGTATTGATTCTGGTAGCAAACTATTCGAAATCTATTCAACAACCAAAGTCTCTTCTCAAAGAGGATTAAACAGACACCGATGAGGATGGCTCTATGTGGCTCTGTACCTGTCACAAAAGGCAATTATGCGATTATCGATTATTGTTCAACTCAGTCAATACCCAACTCGAAACCTGAAAAGAGAGGTTGAATATGGTAAATTGACGTAGCGTCATCTTCCGAAAAAATAATATGCAGTGACAGTTTAAGAGATAAGCCCTACATATGATATAAACTGAAAGTGAGCGCTTCATCATACATATTCTAGTTCAATAACTCGAATGGCAGATCGCAGGTAATCACAAACGCGGATACCTAATAAGTGCCTATTTTTTACGATACTACACAACCAAAACTCAGTTGAAAATCTGTAGGACCTTATACAGGGTTTACCACAGCCGCTGACACATACTGCACACTTTTTGAAACAAGCGGCATACTCACTTCGAAGCCACCGGGATGTGTCAACACACCGCGGCTTCGAAGTGAGTATGCCGCTTATTTCAAAAAGTGTGCAGTATGTGTCAGCGGCTGTGGCAAACCCTGTAAAGACCAAACATATGCCACTTGCCATATAGTTCCTACTGCTATCGGAGTTAAGTAAATCGCAATATGATTGGCAAGCCAAGGGAAGCTGTGATCAAACACAGCTTTGATCTGTTACTTTTGTTACTTTCGAATAGTTAAATCCTTTTTTGTGCTATTCAATGTAAAATGATGTACTTGATCTAAAATATAGAGGGAAAAGCGTGTTATTTTCGACCAAAATATCGAACCAAATCAAATATTACTCAATGATTTCACAAATGTTCATGTACAATTTAAGAACATGTGTGTTGGGTTTCGACTATTGAAATATTAGAGCGTAGATTTTAGATTTTGGAACGTTTAAGTCTATTGACTTTAGAATTTATGTACACCATCGAAACCACATCACACAATTCAGAGGCCAATATCGAGATATATTATTTCGTGTAGTTCTCTTTATAACGACGAACTACAGAACGTGAAAAGATATTCCAATGCACCACAAGAGTTCTTAACTATAACATAAAAACAGATTTTAGAAAATGTAGAAAGCTGAACGAGTATCAATTTCCATTCCTTAATGGAACAATCCCATTGTCGACTAGACTGCTCGACCCAAAACCTCACATTTAGGCGCGCACTTTTATCAGCACCGCGAGCACGACCACTTCAGCGCATGTACGGATGGAAAATGGATTGAAAATGTGTAACGCCTCCACTCCCCCATTGCCCCATGCCCTCTCCCTGGAGCGACTCATTGAACGCATAAATTGACCGCAAGCATCACTCTTCCGGCCCTGTCCGCCGGCTGCGCTCGTATGTCGAAATCCCGTTAATTGGTACCTCTTGGCACCGGGCGATAATGGGCACGTTGCCAATTTGCTTCCCCACGGGGGAAGTATCTGCCGAATCCATTTACGCCGAAACCGGGGAAAGCCGTGCCGATGCCGGGCGGCTCGTACTAAATTATGGAACATTTCAGATTTCATTCTCGGGAATGCTTTTTTCGCGCACCCGACCGGTCGGAAAGGTTTGTGTTGGTTCCGATGCGCGATGCGCGGCAATTTACAGGCTAATTGAAAACTAATCGATACCCCGCCAGCACCTTGCGCGGCGTCTTGCAGGAGCAACCGTAACGCAACACGACCGTGTTTACTTAATAACCCGCATGAACCATTGGATCGGTCCGCCGGTTTTTGTTTTGGCAGATGGTTAACGTTTCGCGTAAGCGGATATTTTTCTATCGTGCGTAAAGCCCGGCGCAAAGAAGTTAAGGTCGTTGTTTTTTGTGTGTGTTTTTTTCATGGAGCAAGATAAAGTACGTAAACGATGCTTCTGGACGAGGGGATAATGTTATCGTGCAAGGTGAGAGTTATGTGAAAGGATTCTTTGAACTCATTTTCTATAAAAATCCCAGAAATTTGCTTTCGAAATGTTTCCTATGTAGAATAAATACCTGTCCAAGTCACTAGCCACGGATGAAGGCAGATTCGGCAATACGATAGCCAAAGTTACCGTAAGTAATAATACCTGAAATTAAATTGATAAAATAAAATGCATTGTAAATAATCATAAAAACACTTTTTTTTGCAGCTTTCACTGTTTTGCAAGGTTTCACGAATAACAATATTCCTTCGATGGAGGCGCATGGTCGTTTTCGAAATTTGAGCAATCCCAACAACCATAACGAGTTTGAAACCTTCGCCATGTGTACATTGTTTACACTTCCAACAGTGCATCAGAACTTTGCGTAAAATTTTGTTATTTTTACGCTTATTTCTTTGGCATAATGAGAAACATTTCAGTACTAAAACGAACGAACAGCTCACTATGAAACCTTGATAACTTTGATAATTCTGCGAAGTTTTTCGATTGCTAGTACGAGTTCGTATCAAGTTACTTGTTGTCTTTTCGGTGATATTTATGGTTGATTTCTCTTCTTTTATCTAACGATTTAAGTCGTGCTTAAACTAATGAAACACGTTTTCCAACCAAAATAGAATCTTATCAACTTTCCATAACAGTTAGACCGTAAGATTGATGTTTTTGTATGTACAACATTCTTCTAAACATTCCCAATCATCCGTTTTATAGACTGTACTGTAAGATTTTATAGAAAACCATCACTTTCACCTCACTCACTTTCATCTTGCTGCCGTATGTATTTGCGTAGATCACGTTCTTTGCACCAACCAATATATTACGATCGCTCACTCAAACGATGATGCACTCTAAATTTGCACAACTCGACTGACGACGGTAAAGACGGTGCGATCGAGTTTTAAACAATCGATCCGAAGACAATACCAAAGTTGCGCGTCCCGTGCCTAGTTCATTACCTAATTCAGCTGTGTGCGCTACCACTCCCAATCGCCACTTTCGGGGTTTTCGTATACGGCAGGAAATGGTGGGACGTCATCGTAAAAAGACCTGGTGCCTGTTGAAAATTACAAATTGGTAAGCTCGCTGAGTGAACCACTGCGAACAGGGGCGGAAGTAAATGCTCTACGATGCGTTGTATGCATTGTGTGTGCGCGTTCACAGTGTGGTCCATTGTTTTAACAGTATTTCACATATACTTGCTTGAGAAATTGAGTAACTAGGTATTATATTAAGTATGGTATTAAATTGCTTTATGTTATCTACTTCTGGCATATTATTACCGTCTTAAGTGTTCAGGAAATTCACTTGAGCAACCAACGGATAATTGAGCAGAAAAATAGTGCATGGCAACAGATGTACTGCAAAGTCTCGGATTTATGCTAAAAAAAAATGGACGTTATTCATCAAAATAATCTCGATATTGTAACAAGAGCAGTACCGTCATTTCAGCCCCTCTCTAAGAATTCATTTCAATTATTACAGTACGAAAAAGAACTATTTTCAGCAATATTATTTATAGTTAAGCAAAATTTCTTAATGGGTAACATTTTTTTAGGTCATTGAGCAGATCCTTGCATGGAATACCAAAGCAATTTAAATTTTATTTAATGTAGTTCTGCAATACTTTGATTAACATGTTGAAAGTGTCTTGATGATTCTTTAATGCTTCGTTTTTAATATCGTTTTTTTAGATAATAAAATCAGTATTATAATTATGCCTTTTATAAGGGCGAATATGGTATAGCCATGACACCCGAAATACAGCAATACGGCATGATTGTTTTCAAATGAAATAATACAAAAAAAATGTTTAGCACAACAATGTATAGTCCAGCGAATAGATTGGCATAAAGTTTTACCGGTTGTGCTCATATTAATGAGTATTCAAGACTAAATTGGTCACAATTCAAACAAAAAAGGCATATGCCTCTAAGCATCAAAGGATGCACAAAGATCGCTAAAGCTTTTAGGTCAAAGGTTGTTTTATTTCCTTTCTTCGTTTCCGTCAGCACTCTATACCTACTGCCGGCACTGTAATTAAGCATAAACGGCGTGATGCTTGTTGCGCTAACTGCCCATGTGTCGTGGCGCTGCTATCGACACCACTTTTCGATCCTCCTTTCGATTTCTTTCTCCCGCGCCATCGACCTACCCACGCGCTACATAATTCGATCCCATTTGGCATTCAGCTCCCGTGCGCACCACGACCACCACCACGATCGTAATACGCTCCGCAAGCCGTAAGACGGCACCAAGACGGAATTCGTTAAAATCCACTTGCCCCAACTATGCCCGGGCCGAGGGACGCGCGCGTCTTCCGCGTGTCACTATCGAATAAATCTCGGGTTTCTATGTGTGTTTTATTGCGTTTTGTTTTCTTTTTGCAATAACAAGCCGCAATCACTTTCAACCCATAACGACCGGTATGCCCATCAGGGTAACGGATGGTGCATACCAAGTTTGGTATTACATTTATCGATTATGTCACGCGATTATTCGTGCAGCGGAGCAAATTCAAACTTAAGATGGCAGCAGGAGATATTAACCCAGAAAACAAAACCTGTTTGCGGCATGACCGTATGGCCCAGTAGTCGTGATCCATTTGCGTAGAACTGTATCGATCGCGCTCATTCGCAGTGGGTCGCCAAGATATGTTAATTTTTCCCTTTTTATTTGAATAAGGCAATAATGAAGGAAACGTAAACACTATCTAGAATAATAATTAACTCCTGCTCCAGCTTTGTATCATACAAGAACCATTAATAATTAAATAATATATCACATTCCTTCCCATGCGCCCATCCGCATAAATCAATCGAATCTAGACGATTAAACCACGCAAAACCAACGCACAAACTCTCAGACAGGCACGTTCCACTCGGGCCGGCCCGGGACGAACAAAAAAAAAGCAAAAATCGCACAACGCAACGCCCAACAGCCAACATGTCTAACGATGTGCCAAAAACAACACCTAAAATCACCGATCGAAACACGTTCCCCAATTTCACCCGAGGCCAACGTACCGTTTGGGGGAGGGAAAAAGCGAATTGAAAAAACAACACCATCGTCTCGATGCGATTCCACGCCACCCGAGCACCCAGACCGGGCCGGATTGGATATGCGTCTCTCCGGACTATAAATAAAGCATTGGTAAGCGGCGTTATGCAGGACGGGCAGCTGGGCCGGGGAAAGCGAAACACAGTGGCTCAACGAAGCGAGGAAAATTTAAATCAAATTAATACATAGCATCATCCTGCCACTGCCGCCACATTATTATATTCCCGGCGTACCTGTTGCTCGGCGCGGCGTGGTTTCGCTTAAGTTGATTGCTACTTCTGCGTTCCCGTTCCTGTTTCCTTGCTCCGTTTTGTTTATTTCCATTTCGGGATCAAAGCAGACGCTCAAGATCAAGACAATGGCGCAAGTAGCCGCGGGCTCGGGCGCTCGGTCAACCACGCTTCACAGACATTTGGATGCGAATGCGCAAAAAAAAAACCATCGAACCAAGCTCAATTGAAAAGCGAAGTTTTTCCTGCGAAACAAATCGTTCCCAATCGGGTCCGAGCGGTGGGATTGTTTATTTATCTAGGCCGGATCCACGCACAAGGTTGCGCGAGTTTCAGCTGATTATGTTTCGCGCGCGGGGAATTTGAATTTCCACACCCGATGTTTGAACGGCGAAGTACATCGGTTCCACGCACAGTTTATTTATCTTTCGGCGGAGAGCGTAGCATTTTTAGGGCGAGAACAACTTTGGCCGATGCGATGTTTCATGTTGAGATTGTGGAAAAATGCAAATTTAAATGCATATTGCATGTTTTTCTCACAATATGCTGAATATTACAGCTCCCGAACAGTGATAGTTAAATTAAATAAAAATAGTTAGGTATATTCAATTCATGTGGTTGTGCTAATCATTATGCGATTTCAGTCATTTGTCTCATAGTGCGAAACAGCACGAAACAAAACATTATCCAGATCGATTGCTTCTGTTTCACTTTTTGGCGAAAAGATCATTACTAAAATTCCATAGTACAGAAAGATTCTTATTTTTACAAGATCAACACATGAAAAAGGAAATCACAAGACTTCGCCATAAGGCTTAACACATTAATAAGGGGAAATCAATATCAGAATATAGATTTATTTGCTCAATAAAATCACACATCTTGGCATGATCCTAATGACGCTTTGAACGGATCAACAAGCAGACCACTTTTCAAATCTAATAATAGAACAAAATCTATCGATTTTTTCCATGCATTTTTATTATTAGCTGATAAGGATAATTTTTACCTCAACTATTTAAGAATTTATCTGAAATTCATATGATTATTATTTTATCATTTTTCAGTAAGTAACAGCAATTTGCTCGCTTCCTAAATGCTTAAAACATATTTTTGTTTACTTTCTTTCACTTTTCTGATCCAAGCAAATATTGGTTTTCAGCTATTAATTTCATCAATACAATGTGGGAGAGCCAACGAAGAAAAAGTCAATAGCAGAACTGATTACAAATGTTTAAATTTTTCTCAGAACTGATGTCAGCTTGATCAGATAAGAAGTATGATGATGTAATATTATTTTTGGCGTAACGCTAAGTGTCCTTAAAACATATTACAAGTATTAGTCTGTATTCTATGATTATATGCATGGTAAAAATCAAAATCTATTTTAAATGAAATTCGCTTCGCGGAAATATGAGATACTATTAAGCAATCGGCATCCCTCTTCCAATGCCAGAACTGAAATCAAACGAAAAAGTACACCCGATTGTTCAAACTTTCAGTCACACACTGTTTTCACCAAATGGACTTGTTGAAATAGTGCGAACACTAGTGTGAGTAGTGTGTATAATACCATAATTCTATTTCCTTTTCATTTGAATGTTGAAACGAAATATGATCTCAACAACTGTATAAGAAGAAACCCAGACCTATGCGCGCAAGATGGCACGGTAATCCCATTCATTACATCGCCTAACGGCACGAGAGAATCATAAATTACCACCAACGAATAGTGTGTATCTCGTAAAAATATCTACCTGTCAGTTTGCCGTCTAATTTTCCCTTGATCCTCACAACAACTTTCCCATACGCGCGATAAAGGCGTGACTGAGTTTCCACCGAGACTTAAGACTTTTCCCATCTCGAATACTCAACCCCAACAACCGAAAACACAACCACACACGCCAAATAAAAGAGGTCAATAGAATCGGTGAACTCCCATATGAAGGAAGGAGGATGAAAAATGACCGCCAAGCAACGAAATGGGAAGGAAACAAAACAACAAAACAGCAGCATATTTGTCAGAGACCAAAGTGAATGGAAAACGGACCTCGAACTGGCAGCGATTAACATTAACAACGACGTAAAACAGCACGGCACAAACGGTTTAGCACAAAGAAGACAAGCGCGACCGGGCAAAAAAAAAAAAAAAGAACGGTGGAAAGAAGCCGCAGACCGATAAGAAGCAAGCGACATGCTGCTCCATCAGCAAAACGCGCGACATGTTAGTCAATTTATCACCCGCAGTGTCACGCACGAAAATTCACGAAACGCACAAAAAAAGAAAGAAAGAAAAAAGATATGCCGAAAGAAATTAACAAAACTACGCACTCTAGAGGACGCCATTTGTTAGACGCCCTCCCATCTGCGGACAGGGATACGCGCGACGTATTTAGGATTTCCTATTTGTATTTTTTTTTCACGACTGTTTACAGGGGCTAGCATAGCCAACGGTGACGAATCGGTGACCGATACCGCTTACAGCGACAATTGAGAAATTCGATTCTAACCCATCAATTTCCGGACGGCTGCCGAAGGCCCATTCTTTGCATTCTAGTACAAACGACCATCCGTCTCCATCGGCAACCCTTGAGTACGACCGGTTTAAGCTGTCTATTTTGACAGGCAACCGTCAAAACACGGGCACATTTATGCTAAATCCCACACGGGCAAGCAAACACAATGCCCACAAAGCAGCAAAGTTATTGGAGTCAAAATTTGGCAGAAACAAAAACACTGTTGCTGAGGGTGGAAAAGAAAACCGGCTTAAAAATCATTTATATTTCGTTTTGGAACGGGTATGGCTGCCAAACGACGGCCGACGCTGCTACGTATCTGGTCTGGTGTGAGCCAACGCCACATAAATACAAACATCGCTCCCATGTGTATATACACACGCGCGCGCTGGCACGTTCGACCGGTAGTAGATCATATTTGCCAAGTAGATCACCATCGATCACACACCGCTGCGTTGCGGTGGAAAAGAGGAAATCCTTCCACGGCACGTTTTCGGGGACGGCCGGTTGACTGGCAGAGAAAGAGTGAGAGAGAGAGCGAGATAGGGAGCCAGTGAAAGATGATTTGTTTGTCCAACGATCCGCAAGCCAAACTGAAGCTGACAGGTCGCGCTTGTTTTTCCACGCCCGTCTCTGTTTTCCACGGCGGGATTTGTGTTTGTGTTTGTCAATCCCGCCGCCGGTTAACTGAGACCGTCCCATGCTCGTGGGGTTGATGATTTGCACCGTTTCGCAAAGAACCGTGGCCGAGCGAGCAGCCGGATGGGTGGAACTTGTTCCTCGCGCTAACGATAGCTGAGATGCTGAGTGACAGGTTTGGTTAGATGAACCGACCCCTTTAAAGTGTTGGGGCGTTACGGAAAACCCCGATTTAACTTTTATGGTTTGTAATGCCTAACGGAGTATGAACTGTGATGATCGAAGTTATTGATATATTGCTCAAATGGTTTGTAATATTTTCAATCGTTTCTTCGAAGACGTTCTCAAATGATCCGTTTATTAGTTACATGTTTTGTTCCTCCATGCATTAAAACTATCGATGTATTATATTTCCTGTGAGTTTTTTTTTATATAATTTTAATGTAACATGATTATTCAGCATCTCTAAGCTCAGATCATGCAGTTATGATATCGTTCCAATGTTATATGCCACAAGGTATGATCAAGTAACCAGGACATCCCCAAGGAGACAACGAAAGGATAAAAATAGCAGACCTTGGCCTACTCAGGTTGCTGTTGTGCCAATACAGCAGAAAGAGCAAAACTTCAGCGAACAATGAAACTCCAAGAAGTATCAGTAAACAACAAAGATCTTCCGGTAGCTTCTAAACGATTCCGATGTCGGAGACGTTGTTAATTGATCATCCTTGAAAATTACATAAAAAATAAGTAGTTAGATGTATAAACAGTAATAAATAGAACAGTCCTGGAAAGTCTTGGAAAGTCCTGTAATTGTGCATTGTGTTTGGTTCCAAGACATAATTGATGTATTTATTATAATTTATTCAGAAGCTTTGCTTCGGTCTACACAATTTTGCATAGTATCTGGAATTGGCCTCGAGCAACACGCGGGTTTCTCTATGAACAGACATCGGGAGTCGAGATATAAAGTGATGCCATTCCCACAATTTTATTCCGATTTTTTTTATTAAATAATTTATTTCTTGTAGATCCTGGATCACTATAGAAGAAGCAGTACATTTTTTTGTACATAGTTTGTGAGGTTTTTAATATTTTTGTTACGGCGGATTTTTAATCGAGGAGCACAACCTCAACGGGCGCAATCGATCAACAAATGCCGAAAATAGGCTTCTAGGTGTCAATAAACACCTCGATTTGCACTTTAGGAGAATTAGATCCATTTGACCGTAGGTGTGTAATGTACGTAATGTAGTTTCACAAATAGTAGCTTAGTAAGCTAACGGAATGCAGCCTAAGGATAGAACAACCAATTTGGAAATTACGGAGGAGATCGTAAACGAACACGATAGGTTTTTAAAGATAGGTGGACACCAAACAAATGAGACGGGGAATTGAACTCACGAATGGCACAGCAGCAGCGAGTTATTGCGACCTACATCAGAGCGGAAAGAGGGCATGCTTAAGAGAGCACGAGTGGAAAGGTAACTTGAGGAAATATAGACAGGAATAGCGATAAGTAGAGTCCATCCTAGGTTGCAAAATAGCGAGGTCGTCATACAACACATAGATCTCGTCATCGTAGAAACTCCTGGATTGTCATCCAGAAAGTCCATGTCTCATGGGTATACATTTCATACTGAAACGGGCACTTCTTCTTGCATCATGAGAGGTTCAATGAATAGACATGGTTCTTCAGTGTGGCTATCGGACTTCTACCCGAAGATGTTGAAGTTTTGGACGACTTACGCGATCCACTTTACATGAATGCTTGTCTTTCGTGCATGAATGAAGTTGTATACAAACCAAAATTTAAGCGGTATGCGTAAAATTAGGTTGGGACTTGGTTAAATATTGTATCTCAATCTCAAGCTGGGACATTTTCATTTCTCATCGTAATCAATGCATTTTATTGCAATTCTAAGAGCTTTAAGAATAAAAATGGGGGTCCAATACAGATTTTAGCTCGTTGAATATGTTTCCAAGAGATATTTAAAGCGTAATGTTTAGGAAAAAGCATAAAAATTGGAAGTTTCTACTACCGAGTCCTCATCATAATCGTATAGTATGAGCAATATAACTGCAATATTAGCCATATGTGCAGTTGTATCTACAAGTTCAGGTAGAAATCAAGTTGTTCCGCCGCAAATCGTACTACTGTACACTGTACACTACTCCGTACAGTAGAGAAAATAACCAAAATAACCACACGTCTTAAAATAACTCTAGTTACACAATCATAATGATGTAAT
Organism: Anopheles dirus; assembly: GCA_000349145.1. Classification (NCBI taxonomy): domain Eukaryota; kingdom Metazoa; phylum Arthropoda; class Insecta; order Diptera; family Culicidae; genus Anopheles; species Anopheles dirus. Next base: position 3,872,060 of record KB673090.1, read on the forward strand.
TAGCAGCAACCCACAACCGATGGAGCCTGAGCTCCACACACCGACAAACCGTTTCACTCAACCGTTTGACTTGCACCGACGGCCACCTTGGATTGATTTATGTGGCACGTTTTCGCCATAAACTTTTCCCACCAATCCAACCGTCGCACCGGTCGGGGGCTTGACTCTCATTGATCTTCCGTTTAGTCGAGCCGTCGGGACGGGCTCTATAACGCCCACAAAATATGACGACAACTAATTCCACCGCCGGACCGACAAACGACGTGTAAAATGTGGACATAACAGCCACTAAGGGAAGCACAAGGAAACTAGTGGAGGGTCGATTGTTTACTATTCCCTTTCGCTCTGTCAACAAACGGTGCTCCATGCGCCTCCATCCAATTTGGAACGTTTCAGGTCTAAATCGTCGATCTTTGGCTCGTATAAATAGCTTCCCTTTTTAGTTGCGCAACGTCTTGGCCGACATTTTAAGCGGAAGAATCCCGGTCCGGGATGCTTCCCGGCACTTACCTTTAATGTGCGTCTACTCAGACAAACGTTGAATCGATGTCATCACGTTGGCCGAGATGGCTGAGCCGAATTTGTAGTTCCCGCAGCTTCCCGCACTGTTCGTCGTACCGCTGCTTCAGCTGCTCGTACAGCGTAGTCTGGGCCGTGGACAACCGCTGCATCATTTCCACCTGTTTGGCCTCACTCTTGGCCAGCTTGCGCTGCAACTCCACCACCAGGTCGGTGAGATCCTGCAGTTTCCGCGTGAAATCGCGCTCCAGCGCATTCAGCCGTACTTCGTGCTCGCCGGATCCCGTCTGCTCCAGCTGACCCAGTTTCTGCTCCAGCACAGCCAACCGTTCGGACTGCCCGCTGGCCAGCTGGTCGAGCTGCACCTCGGCCGCAATGATCCGACTTTCCAGGCTCAAGGTCATCGCAGTGTTCCCGGCCGTGCTGCTGCTGCTGGCGGACTTGCCAAGCATGGACGTGCCCTTCTTCTTGCCCGATTCACTGCAGGCCACCTTCAGGGCTGCGATCTGCTTGGAGAGGTCATTCCGGCAACTGGCCAGATCGCTCTTGAGACTCTTGATTTCGTCCGCTTGCTCCTTCAGCCGCTTCTCGGCCGATTTCGATCCCTTTCCGCTCGCGGCACGCTGCTCGTACTCGTCCACCAGACGCTGCTGCTCCTGCAGACTTTTGAGGGCTTTCAGTTCGCTGCTCAACTCCCCGTACGCGTACTGGGTGGCTGTTAGGTTCTTGCGCACATTGTTCAGCTCGTTGCTGATCTTGTGGATGTCGGACGCGGTGTAGGTGGTCTTGTGGCGACTGAAGTACGATAGCCACCCCGTATTCTCGTACTCCTCCGGTTGCATGTTACTCATCTTGTCGCGTCTTCGTCAGTGCAAGCAGAAACCGTAAATCTTCACTTCATCAACAAATTGGATCACATTCACCTACTTTCCGTGCGGTCGTATAAAAAACATCCCGTTCCCTTCCCGGGCGCCTGAGACCATAAATTCACTCTACATTAACTTCCCCGCACGATCTTACCGGCACGTTCCAACCAGACACGGATGCCCTTTCCCGGCACGCTCACTTACACAGCTGTTTCCAAGCGATTTCGTTTTTATTTTGTCAGACAGCGATGTCCGACTAGCAAAGAATCTCGACCAAAATGTGTACGATGCCACGGCCAGAACACGACTACGGCTGATCGTGACCGATCGGGATGACTTCGCTGGTCGGTTTGCTTAAAAATAAATCCGCTTTCCTTTTTCGCTCAGCCGACTCAACCGGTGCAGGCGCCAGCCAGAGGAAAACTCCATTTTCTCTCATTTTCTCTCACCTCGGGAAAAATATGCATGTCAGAGATCGTGTTTGGAAAAAGGAGATCGTTCAAGTACAAGCTGCACAAACTGAGCTTAGAGATGTCGCTTATTAGACAAATAGGTCAAATTACTTACTATTTGAATTACTTTTTCAAACATCAGTTAGTGAGCATGAGAAGCTGCACCAATTACTCGATGTACAATTGAAGGCTTGCACATACATTTTGCAATTGAATAACCTTTATGCAAAAATTAAAATTATATAAATGCTTATTTCATTTATTTTTACTACAACTAGTTTCTTGTTTATTTGGGTGTCTATTTCATTCCGAGATCATTATTATATCAAACAGCTGACAAAATAATGGTTTTCGTGCTAGTTTGTGTGGTCCATTGTTTTAATTTTGAAGTTCCTTGCCATTTACCTACTGGATAGTGCGGGATTGTAAATTTAGATATTTTTTCTGTACGTTTTTCGTTAATTTCGTTTTTTTTTTGCTTTATATTGTTCAGTTTTCCTCAATATTGGTTACTTAACTGACGGTATTGGAGTAAGGCTTTCTTAATTTGTCCCTTACATCCTTATTGTTTGTATAAGCTATATATATTCATTTAGTTCCAAATTTACTCATGTATTTCTCTTCTTTCAATCAATAATATTCTTACCAATGTAACTCATCGTAGTCCATAATATTAAATTCACTCAACTAAAATACTTTGCTTTATTGTGGCAAGTCACAAACATAAACATTTACACTGAACACATGAGCGCAAGATGATGTGCAGGATCAGATAACGCCACAAAACTCAAAATTAGTGCGTTGTTTCCATATAGAACGGACAGGACAACAGAGAGTGTAATACCGAAGTTAAAACTTGATTGTTCATCTTCAAATGAGATACTTCTTAAAATACAGAAATGTTCCGTAGCAGAAAGATTCGTACAAATAAACGTAAAAAAAACATACCAGCCTGAAACAACTCCCAATGTTCGCCACCAACGATAGAATACTACTAGAATCTCTTTGGAATCGCGTTAAACCGATTGAAACACATTAAAATGGTATAGCTCGAATCTAGCGATAGAAAACATATCGCGCCACATCGTACGCTTTGCGTGCGATCGATCGCTTGCGCGCCAACAGCTCCGCGACCTGCTCGAACTTGTCCTCGTTCCGCGCGTAGTACGCCGCCGTGTCCCGCTCCAACTGGGCAATCTTTTCCGGCCGCACCTCAACCATCGACAGGAACTCCGTGAGGTACGGATTGAAGCGAAAGTAGTGCCCCGGTGGCAGCAGGTCGCTCAGCACCGTGTGTGCCGCCTCCGTGTCGGTGGCCGAGTCGAGGATGCGCAGGAACTTAGTCTTCCACGAGCTCGACAGAGACGCCTGGTCCAGGATCTTGCGGCTGATGATTTTTTGCCCATCGTTCGACTTGCTGCGCGTGCGTCCCGTACCGAACGACACCACGCACTGGATGCGCTCGTTCGGCCACAGACATTTGGCTTCGTGGATGGCCACTGTCGTGGGATTGTTGTACAGTATGCCCCCGTCCTGATGTAGCTGCCCGTTCAGAGGGAAATCGCCAAAGTAGGCCGGTGCAGCGGAGGAAGCTCGCACCACTTCCCACAGGCGCGCCGTATGTGAGCCGGCGTACACCGATTGCACGTTCTGCGGGAATGTGTAGTTGCGGAACACGTGTGCATCGATGTACTCATCACAAACCGTGGTCGAAACGCAGCAAAACTGTGGTGACGGCACAGTTTGTAGGGTGAGAAAAAAATGAAAAATCATCATAAGCTACGAACCGCATCGGAGCCCGACTTGCCGTTTTACCAATGCCTTATTTATCCCACCTTCGGCACATTCGGCAGCATCACCGTGTCGATGATACGTCGGTGACCGACGTGACGCTTGAGCAGCGATTCCCACATGTCGATGTCGTAGTAGGCGTGCGACGAAAACAGACGCGAAGCACCCGAAAGTTTGTCTAACGTCGTCGGACGGTGGAAGATTTTGTAGGCAATCTTTTTGTACAGGTGGATTCCCTCGGCAAGGGTCAGATTTTTCTCCGAAGCTGGAAATCATGCCAAACAACAGCCAGTCAGTACAACACTAATGCAGTTTTCATTCCAGCACCTACCCAATGCACACACCAATATTGCTCCCGTCGACACGCCGCACACAAGATCGAACATATCGAATATCCGGCGACCCATCAGTCGTTCCAGTTTGCGCAACAGTTCCATCACGATTATACCCCGGATGCCACCACCGTCGATGCTGAGAATGCGGATTCCTTCACCCGGAAGTGGCGGTACGTAGCCGAGCAGTGCCAACCCGAGCTTCGCATGTTGCGTGATTGCCGGATCGGTCGAGTACTGCAGTTCTTTCAGCAGCTCGATGGCCCCCTCCTCGATCGCGAACGCTTTCTCCTGTGGAAATTTTTCGAACTTTTCCACCAGCTCGTACAGCACCTGACGCTGCCGGTCAACTGGTATGGCCTTGCGCCGCAGGTCCAGCAGTGCGTGACGAGTTTGAGATTGATTTTGGCGCTGCAATCAGACCAGCAGGTAAGAGAATTCCAATTTCATTAGCCACAGGATCGCCGTGAAAACCATTCGGGAAGAGGGGTTTTTGTTTACGTGTGGTTGACGATGATGGTTCCATTGTTGTGGTACGGTTCGCTGCACTACCTGGCCAGTAGCGAGTATTGAAGAACGAATACCTGTACCGGATGAAGAGATGTGTGGGGTTGGGACGAGAAACTGCTAAAGCTGCATCTTATGGGCACTTACCAACAGTCCTGCAGGTGGACATTTCTTTTTTCTAACTAAATTTTGCACCACATTCTCGCCGAAACAACACGCCACAAAATTGTGTAACTCAAACGTCAATCCGTATTGTTTACATCGGCGCAAAGCTACAGTGTGTAAAAAAATATCGCATACACCGGAATAAACAAAGATGTTTTTTGACCATAATCGATATTTTATTCAATACCATTCTTAAAACAACATAAACTTCAGTAGGAATGAGATTATTATCTTGGTAACTAGCGCAACAACTGCTATCAGCAAGTTTTTGGTTGTTCTTGGCTTAATTTGTTACCCGTTTCTAAACTATCAGTGCGGTGTATATCGAGTCGAGATATACACAGAGTATTTAACTGAAAGTCTTGACCAACAACATAATAATGTAATGAAAAAGATGAACATGAACAAAAAAGATGAAAAAAGCTTACGATCAGGCAGCTGTCTCAGAACTCCGATTGTGTCCTTCGACTATATCTTTCTGTATCATTTCCAGCACCTTTGGCAACGCCTTCAATTTGTTTTCTAAAATAGACATTCGCTGAATACCGGCCAATTTTTTGTTTATAGTCAATTTCTCGTCCTTAACAGGAAACCGCTTAAGCACAGATGCTACCTTGCTCTCCAACTCCTCGACGGCCTGTTGCATTTTTGCATGATCTGAAATATTTTGTAAAATCTCCTCCTTCTCGTGCGGTGTGGATGCTTCCGGCTCGCCGTTGATTGCTGTTGTTTGCTGCTGCTCTGTTTGTTTCTCTGCAGCTGTCGAAGATTTCTTTGCACTTTTGGCGTTGTTCGCCCGTGAAATTTTTGAACCAGATTTTTCCTTTGCAGAAGCTTTGTTGACTTTCTGTTGAGCCTCGGTCGCGTTTGATGTCCCAGCATTAAGCTTAGGCGCAGGAGGTTTCTTTTGGAGTTTTTGTGTTTCCAACTTTTTAGTACCTACATCAGCTGCGATCTTCGATTCAGTTGGTTCGTTCGCTGAAGGTGCGGTTTTCTTATTGACGGGAACGTGTGGAGTAGCTTTAACATCCTGCCTTTTAATGGACTGGATGTTTGCGTTCGATTTTGACGAGTTTCCCAACGTGGAAACAGACGCTGTAGGCGCTGGATGAGTAGGTGTAGGTTTTGGTACGACTTTCCCTTGAACGTTGGTTTGGTTCGCTGCCGCACGTTTTTTCTTGGATTTCGTAGGCATCTTTCGATCTGCAGGGAAGGGTAATGTTTATGTGTTTACAAACTATAGCAACAAACTGACGGGCAATGGAAAATTTGTAATTTTTATATCTGCATACTCACAATCCAAAACAAAGCTTCCTAATTCGTAACACACAACAATGTGAGTATGATTTAGTTAGAATTTACTGAAACCTGCACTCCACACTTGTTTTGGTTTCTCCATACGGCTTGGAATGGCGGGCATTTTTGTTTGGTTCGAACTTGACAGCATGATTATGCCGGGACTGTTTCGTTTATACGACCGAATCGTAATCTACATTATATTGTATGGTCATATCGTTTTTGCAAATCCAGAAATTCAAACTTAAATCAACAGCTCTTGTTGCTTTATAAACATACAGATATATATCGGATATAACATACGGCACATATCGGCCTTTCACAATTTAGCTTTTTCTGGAATTGACTATAACATGAATCCAGCAAAGAAACATTTGTGTAATTATCCTTAACTTATATTTTGCTAGTCTTGCATCTTTTTAACGTTTCTATTATCTAGGAGAGCCAACAGGCCATTGTTATAATATATACATGAGAATATTTTCCATAATTCCCAAAATAAAGTTTTGTATGACCCACTCACGAGTTGTGCATCTTCTTTCGAATGCCTTAAATACCTCACCATTACATTATTTTTACAATATTATTTATTCTCTATCTTTTCTAGAGATTTTTTTCGTCATTTGTCATGGATGGTATGGTTGCTGAAGGCCCTCTATTCTACGATGCCTCACTTTTTCTTGCACTTCGCCGTGGCAATCCCAGGGTACGAGTGCGCGTTATTGGCTGATCCACATTTGTAACGTCAGACTGGGCTGCAACTGATGGTGCGGCGGCAACATTTTCAATATCTTCCAGTATACGCTTGTTAATTTTCGGGGCAGGCCCCTTCCTTTTGGTCGATTTGGGCTTTTTATTCGCCGGCTCCTCTACAACTTCGGACACATTTGCTAGCGCCCGTTTTTTAGCCGCTTTCCGAGAGCGTTCGTTCAAGCGGGCCAAATTTTTCAACGCCAACGCCTCCGCACTCAACGAACTAGACTTGTTTGCTACTCTCGTTTCCTTCACCGCACCTACCACTTCCGAACGATTCGAGCAAGCGGTACGATTTTCGTCCTCTTCATCGTCACCGTCATCCACCGGGTCGAGCTGAGGCTCAATGTTATCTGTATCGTCGGCCATTTGATCCTCCTCGTCCTGCAATGATCCGTCGGTCACCGTGCGCTGAATGGCTTCGAGCAATGCCGAGGTTTTAATGCGAAAATCGCGCACCGTGCCGATGTGCAGCAGATAGGTTAAATCTTTCTTCGTTTTCTTACTCAACTGCATAACGATCTTGTTGAACGTTTCAATACGGAACACTAGCTTCGGGATCAGTTTTGTCTGACGGAGCACCTTGTCGCGATTGGATTTTGCCTTTGCCGAATCTCCCCGTTCCTCTTTCTCGTCCTGTCCGATGATGTTCTCTTCGACGAACGGAATAAGATCGTAAATTTTAGATGCAAGAGGCTTCGAGGATTTCACCAACAAGTTGAACCTGCAGAAAAAAGATTTTCAAATTGAAATATTATACAATGCGATGCGATTCGTAACTACATTTTGGCATACTTTGTCACTTCGTAAGAAATCGGCATAATGGCATGACGTGCCAGGAAATGTCTGCTCAAATTCCCAAGACATCCGTACACCGAAAGCAACAGCTTTATCAACGTGTCCATAGTTGTTCCTAGAGGCAAATCAGTATTGCACAGGTGGGTTAAAGAACCCAAAATATGTACCAACTGAGAGCAAGTTGAACGTTCAATGGACTTTAGTAACTGCGAAGCTGCGAAGAAGAGACAATTTCTTATTTACATTTACTAAAACCGCGGATTAACCTCACACCGGAACATACTTTCATCCGTATCGTCCAATCCAAACACCTTCAAACGCATCATCAGACTGTTAGTGCGCAGGATCAAATGTTCGATCTCCTCGATCTGCTGCCGGAAGATCGCGCAAAGGTAGTGGAAGGTTGGTTCTGCCGTAGCGGATGTGATAGACTTGAACGAAAACACCGGATTCGTCTCTTCCGCCGCAATCTGTCCAAACTTCAGCTCCAGACGCATCGCCACCGAATCAAAATACGGTCCCGTTTGGGTACGGCTTAGCAGGTCGAACAGCAGGCGATGCACGATGGCGAACGACTTCACCTTCAGTTTGGTGTGGATGCAAAAGTTCTTCAACCAATCGTATCCCTGCAACAAATGGTCTTGCGTGATGGCGCGCGATTTGTACAACAGCTCCAGACACTGTACCAGTCCGACGACGATTTTCTCCCCTATCGGTTCCGGTTCACAATCATCGCGGAAATAATCACCTACGATCGTTTGCAGCTGCACCAACAGATCCTGTTTGAAAGACTGTCCAATGGTGCAACCTTTAACGGAGAAATACATTTTGGTTAATTTTTTGAAGCAAACACTCAGCTTAAAGACTCACATATCAGCTGCAGGAAATCATTGAGCTTTCGCTCATATAGTTCACTGGCTGACAACAAGCCCTGCCGGAAGCATTCGACGGCAGCTTGAGCAACGAGCAGCCCGCCGTTACCGATCAGCTCCGTCGTTTGTTTGATACACCGATCGTAAACCAGCTTGATACACTCGGACAGGTGGCCAAAGATACGTTTGCTGTGGTTCACCTGCCAATAGTCGGGCAGTGTACGCAATCTCTCCAGCTTTTGGCTGGCTATTCGCAACACGTACTGCTGCAGATCGCGATTACCACGGAAATTTTTAAGATCCTCTTCCTTCGCGTAGTTCGTCATGGTACTGAAACACGTGCATAGTAGTAATAAGATAAAAAGTAAGAAGTGAGAGACTCACAATATTCATGGAGCCAGGCTACTTTTGAAGTTTGTTATGGAGTAATTGATTGGCAGTTGCATCAGCGAATAACTTAATCCTAGCGCTTTTGTCGATATAAAATATCAGAAGTAGAAAGGTGAATTAGATTAAAAACTCAATTCCAATCAAGTATGGCTGAAATTAGTTCTAGAATAGCTCAGTTGTTCAGCCGATTTTGTAGGTCTTATCCACAACAACTTGTCGAAGTGCTTTGCATTCTCGCAATAACCAATGCATAAAATCTTTTAATCATTATACTATTTGCGTTCTCATTTTTTTCCTTAATCCAACATCAGATAAAGGGGAAAAATCACGCATAAAATGTATATAAAACTCCTGCAGGAGTATAGCCTAACAAAAAGCGATTCTAACACGTATTCTAAACTTACTCTAGCGATATACGTAGTATTCGCTCCACCGTGGCCAAGTCCCAGATGTTTTCCGGCTTGAATGATAGTCCTGGTTTTGCCGATCCAATCATCGATATTGAAGTGTTGAATGTATCTGCCGCCTGTTTCTTGCTACCTTTTTTCGGTTCCATCTTCTGCGCAAGAGAAAAATAAAAACGCTCAGCATATTCATTTTACTAAATCTTCTGCCGCCAGCTTTTCGCCTACCTTAAACTTCTCAACACTATGCTGATGGTGTCTAAAAAGTCGCACAAAGTCACGTAGCAAAATATTGTCCGGCTGTGTTTTCCATGCACAGTATGACATGGCAGCTTCGAGCATGTTCATGTACTGAGTAGCAATTACAATGCTTCTGCCATCCAGCGTACCTATCTGTTGAAAAGAAAATAGGAATTTTGAGTACCTCAGCCAACGAATAACTAAAACGGGCTTACTATTCCCATGTCATCCATGCTGAGGTTGTCTATGCGCTCCGCGATCAACTGCAAGGTGTTTTTTACAGCACCGGTGTCGTGTTGAACATTGTGCTGATCGCAAAGCACTACGCAATGCACCATAAACGCCGTCAGTCGACCGACACTGTCATAAACGACCACTGGCCGCGGTTCATCCGAGGGTTCGTCCGCGTCCATCGCAGCCTTGTAGCGCACACACTTGTCAAAGTCGATTCGGAACGCTGCGTTAGGATCTTCGCCGAAAAAACTCTCAAAGTGCCAGTCTATGAATTGCAGCACGTGCGGCAACAGCTGCGTGTTGAACTCGACCGCCCGCCCGAGAGCTTCGTACAGCATTTCTCGCACCTCAACTGTTTGTGTGAAACATCTGTAAAGAGTGGGGGTGACATGAATATGTTCTGCAATTATCACAATTATCACTTACTTTCGCAACATTCCCATTATCTCCAGCGTGAGCATATCGAAATGTAGGTTGGGGTTGTTGGCCGAACCGTAAGCGGACTGGGACAGCAACGACATACCGGAGATGGTTAGTTGCGTGTAGTTTCCGCCTGCGTTGCCCATTATCGAACGACGGGCATTATTATTTTTCAGCTGCTTCAAAAGCGAACAGAATCCAAACACGCCCATGATGCGTGTCGATGTTTCACTGTGTTAACCGAGGATAAAGAAAAGCAATTTTCATTAGAGTATCTATCTGTAATATTTTGGAATTATAAAATGCCTTCAATTACACAAAATAACTTCCTGCATGCATAGCCAGTAAACACAATTACAACTTTCACCTTACCCATTGTGCATTGCCTTCCGAAGCACCTCGATGTATCGATCGCGTATTGTATGCGACATGCGAAGCAACGGGAAGATGAACGCCATAAAACGCATGGCGTAGTTTCCGTTTATCTAAAAAAACACGAAAAATACAGCACAATTTAACATCAACACACGTATTGTTCTTATTGTGCTTCTCGCATCTTACTAGTAGCAAGTAGTCCATAATAAATTGCACCGTGCTCGTACACTCGGAGACGGTCAGCGCATTCGTCAAGCTTAACGTCGTCAAGCAAGTGTTGAACTGCGTCTCCTCCAGATCGGCAAAGAGGTACTTTTTCAGTTTCGCGATAATACCGCTGCCAAAGATGAAACGCCGCTTGATAAACTGCTGAAAAAAGTTGATCGCTATGCCGTGCAGTTTCGTCTGCCGTTTTGCTAGCAGCAACGCGAAGGCAAAATTGATAAGCCCCGGCGTCACCACCTCCTTTCCCTCCTGGCTGTTTTCCGTCAGCGTGACGAACAACTGATCGATCCGTACCACGGTGAACGATTCAATTCGACCCCGGCACCAGGCGGATTGGGTACACATTTCGCGTTCCTTCTCGCTGATGGCAATCAACTTGATCAGGAACGCCATTATGGGCGAGGAAACGACATCGGTCGTGTCCGGTTGACGATTGATTTTGCTCATCGCCAGCAAAGCGCCGACCAGGAACGGTGTTAGTAATACTTCCGGATTGTTTTGGAAGGGCTTAAACATGGTTACGGTTTGGGTTTCGTCCACGCGGAACTCGGTCACGTTCGACAGATGGTACAGAATGGTTTCTTCCACTTCACGAATTTCGCTGTCCGAGTATTGATCTTAAGAAAGACAATTTTATGAAACGTTCAAATGCACCAACTTCTACCCCGTTATACTTACCAATACTATCGAAATCCGTCGTGTCACTATTCGCATTCGACAGAATCTTCTTGTAGTAATTCTTGTGGAAATACTTCTGCAGTGCCATCAACGGAACCACCAACAGACTCGGAAACTTCAGGCAGACGTGAAACAGCTGACACGCCAACGGAGGAAGCTCGAGCGGGGCAATGTTTTTAAAGCTGTCGGATATTTTCGTCACAAAGAGACTCGTCTCGTCACGGGATAGCGTTAGCTCGCGGAACATTCCACACAGCGAAGCGAGGATGGCCGGTTGTAGCTTCATTTTTAATATCTCCTCCAATAGCTTCTGTCGATATTCCACCCCGGTCAGCAGCATACCGTTGGCGTTGATCCTTCCCACATTGCCGCACAGCTGAAGGACTGCCGGGGGAAGCAAATGCTTCCAGCTAAGACATTTCGGATCACCTGCCCGTATCGTTTCGACGCTTAGTTCGCAGATATCTACCAGCTGCTCCGACGTAAGCGAAGGTAAGTCCGTCTGGAGACGCGCGATTAAATCGAACATTTGCTTCGAGGATAGTTCCACCGCGTTCAGATGCTGGAGAACGGCCATGACCAGTTCGAATCGCTTGCCGGCGCTACGTTCCGAGAATGTTAACCCGAGCAGTGTGAAGTGCCACAGTGTGTAGCCGTCGATGGAATCAATGTTGGATATCACCATATCGATAATCTGAAAAAAAGAGTGCACGGGGTAATGATGCGTTTTTGTATGTTGCGATTTTGTACTGTTTACGCACATCGGACGATTTCATTTTCTCTAATAATTCCTTTAAGTCGTCATTCTGGCGCTTTTGGCCCAATTTGATGACGGATGCCGCAAGATTCGGAGGCATTTTGTAGGATCAATTACGGAAACAAACTAAACAACAGTTCACGAACATGAAGATACATGAAAATTTGTAAACATTCAAATCGCGCCAACGCTCTTTCTTTCTCTTTTTTCTTTATTTTTCCAAAGTTTGACATTCAGCATGTGCGAGATTCATACATAAATAAAACTTTGCTGAACGCTCAAGGTATGTATAAACTATTGTTTCAGATTTGTTTACGTTATGTTTTTTTGTACTGTTGAACGCTTCTGGACAGGTAAAATTTAATATTATTTTTGTCTTATTTCAATTTCTGCAACTGCAGTATTTGCAATTTTCAAGGCTGTGCACAACATAACATTGATCGTATTTTATTTCAAGTGCGAATTTATCATCCGAGCCATTAAAAATGCTGGCCTTTCGTTTTGCATTCATCACTCCGAAACCTGGGCTTAGTTCATGTGCTATTTCCGCGGCGGTTATCCTATAAATAATCTGCATTGTCAGCATAGTTGCTACGAATACCTTTGCATTGCACTGGATTTGCTATATCGATCATATAAAATATTTGCCTACGATCAACTTTATTTGGGAACGCTCCATCGCTGGATCGTGTGTTTAATAACAAAACAAAAACGAGTGTTGTAATCAAACCAGATCATAAGTACAGATGCACGAAATAGATTCTGCGGGTAGCACGACTGTAGCGTGCTGAAAGGAAGGCGCGTAATGCGACATAACGATCTAACGAAAAACAAACAAAAACTGAACCATATGTCGAAATGAAATGCTAGCGGAGGTAAGCCGTGGAGAAAACGGTGCGGCCGCCGGTGTGCTCTTATCAGCGATTCTCGCACAGTATGTGTGATCTTGTTTTTTTTTTCTCTTTTTGTTCCCTTCAGAGAGGGTACGCGGTGAATCCAACACCATAGCGTTTCAGTATTGCTCCAACGCCAAGCCAGTCGCGCAGGAGGTTAATCGTCATGAAAGAATTAAAGTCGCCGGAAGGTTGGTCAAAAAAATGGATCAAAATTTTCCTCTGCATGAGCTGCACCATGCTCTGCGTAAGTGTTCATTTCATCAATCTGTATTTGGTGACGGGGAAACGTGTAATGATTGTTTTCATGGTTACAGTACCTGGGCGTGCTGTTGTTAACGATTGGATCGGTCAGCAAAATGCAGTATGAACAGCTGGATGTGCTCATGGACATTCGAATGTATCGGTTGGTCTTGTTCCTGATGCTAGTTGGTACGTTATGTCTGCTGCTAGCATTCATCGGGTTCATCGGGACATGGCGAGAAAATCTTCCAGTATTGTACACGGTACGTCGTTCGATACTATTTCAGCTGAGAAGTGTGTGGTAATCGTTGTTTTACCCCTCACACAGTTCTGTTCCCTTTTGGCCGTTTTTTCGCTAATGGAAGGTACGGTAGCATTCATTGGATATCATCAGCGATATGATATGGAAATGGAAATGGTCACCAACCTTTGGTCCTCCGTGAACCACTACCCAGACGACGTGAGCATTCAGCCGTACGTTGATGTCTACCAAACGCAGGTGAGTTTTACGCAATGTTTAATCTCAAAACATTTTTTTTACAAAACGTTAAATATGGGCCACACGCTGCCTACAGTTGAAATGCTGCGGAGTTTACAACTATACCGACTGGCTTATGGCGATACCAGAAGAATTCACCGAGGATGATAGGGATATGATAGCGCAGTTTGTTCCACTTTCCTGTTGTGATCCCACTGATAATACGAAGTGCAAGATATTCGACGTCGGTTGCCATAGCCGAGTGTCTGATATATTTAACGAAACTGGATGCACCGTTGTGACTAACACGCTCATGGCAGTTTTACTGCAGGTGAGTTATATGGCGCCTAGCTGAAATCGTGTATCGTGTTTAAGAAACATAATATTTACAATCTCTTGCAGCTTGGTGGAGCGGCGTTCACATTTTTCTTACTGCGCAAGCTGCAGTTGCTTACGCTCAAGAACCACAATCTATTCCAGACGGAAATACGCAACCCCTTCGGTTACTCAAAGATGCAGAGCATATCCGTATCAACAGAAAAGGTGTGACCATCGTTTATATCTGCTTTAGCGAATAGTCGTGTACGTTTAGTCATCAAATACATTCCCCCTTACAATACCTATGGAAAATGTACTGCAGTGCTTATCAGCAATAGATAAGACTTATATGATAACACAGTATCAGGAAATCTGTTTCACATTCGTACGCACTTACGTTACGTTTGCTTTCTATGGAAAGCTATGGTATTGCATAGGAAATATTCCTTAAAAACGCTGTGATAAAACAGCAAGACATTGTCATAGAAAATATATTATTCTACACTTTAGTACAGTGTTTAAATACTTTCTAAAAACAGTTTCCTATTATAATTGCAGAATATAAAATGAACAATATCCTATGGGAATATGCTGCCACGTGTAGTAAATTGATGTCGTTAGTAGAGCGACGTTTATGCGTATCTATGAAGGTCCCATGATAAAAAATAGTACATTCCGTTCTACCCGTACAACCGTTTTGGAAAAGTTGTATCAGATTTTATTTTGTTATTTATATTTCGTAGCATACAATACGAATACACCATGTAAATCAATTTGTTTCTGGTTCAAAGTGCTCTTCTCCAATATTCAGACATTCGTTGTGTGTGAAAACGCCTCGTTGAAGTGTTCGACATTGTCGTATAGCCCCGCATACATACGAATTGACATAACAGAACGGCCAGTTTGACAGCGCCCATATCAAAACAAAATTTTCACGAATCTGAGCGACTCGCGGACGAGAAACCTTCGGGAACAGGATCCGCGATATTGTTTTGTTTGGCGGAAATTGCGTGACTGTCCAGCATGAGCAGCCCAGCAAAATTACAGGATCTCCCGCCGAAGGGAGGCTACCAGAACATCCCGTTCAAGCGTGTGCCTGCCAAGACCTACTTCAAAGGTGAGCAAAAGTGTCGATTATGTCATCACAACATTGCCGGGCAGAACGGAACGAATCCTAACGCTGGCTGGCCCCCATTGCAGGATGGCAAATGATCGCTGGCTATGCCGGAATTTCCACCGTCGGGTTGTTCCTGTACTGGTTGAATGTGAAGGAGAACCACCGGAATGAGATCGAAATGCGGTCCGCCAGGAACGTCATCTATCCACTGCTGTTGGCAGAGCGTGATCGCGAGTACCTGAAGCAACTGCGACGAAACCGTGACGAAGAGGCCGAACTGATGAAGAACGTTGAAGGATGGGAGGTACGAACACGCTGGAGCAAGCTCGTCGGTGGATGATGTTTAATTGATTTGTGGTTTATTTTTTAGGTTGGTACCTGGTACGGTGAACCCGTGTTCAAGACGATCCCGAAAGACAAGTTGGTTGAACCGACCTTCCAGGAGTTCTACGTCCATACCGATTACAAACACATGGCTAAGCGTTCCGACATCAAGCTGATGAACTAAGGTGGCGAGTCGTGATGCGAGGCGGCTTGCAATTGTAGAGGAATGTGTTATTACAAATAAATATCGTCACTACCGTGAGCTAATAAGTTGTTCGTGAAAAAGTGTCCAAGCATTATCCGGGAGCAGACTTTGCGAATGAAATAGCAACGAGCAGTCCGAACAGGTACCATTTATTTTATTATTTTCTTTCAACTTTCATAAATGTAACACGCGTCATATAGGGTTGGTTTATCTGTGTAATGGTATTAAAGATTTATTGTAATGTTTTGCGTGTGCATACGTGATATCTGCAAAGCGTAATGCACACTGAATAGGCTCAACTTTAACGAACAGTAACGAGAAACAGACAACTTCTAATAGCTGCTGACCCCTTGAAGTTTGATTTGCTTAGCCAGGTAGCATGCGAATAGTATTCCGAAGAACTGTAAAGAAAAGGATACCAAAGTAATTAAAACAGAGATCTTAATCGGATTCAGATTCGTAACAAACCTGAACAACCGCCAACGCTATTCCAGCAGCGCCTAGGCTAACAGCGTGAGCCTTGATGAAATCGCCGAACGAATCGATGCATCCAGTTTTGCGCAGCGTATTACTGCTCGTATCCGGGCAAGATACGTAGCCAACAGCACCTGTCACAAGCAATCAGAAAGATCAAATCCTTGGCTCCGGTGACTAGTGGCGCCATATTTCTTACCGGTCTGTGGTCGACAGCAAGTCATCGGCAGGAACGTTTCATTGAACTTTGCATTGTTATTACGACCCCAATCCGAACTGTTGTAAACTCCACAGCAGTCAAACTAGAAGACAAAAAGGATATAAAAGAAAAAGCTCTCCTCCCGAAAGATTACCAACACTCACGTCAACCTGAATCTCGTCCCAAATCAGTGTAATATCACCACTGTGCTCTCCACCATAGCTCTTCATCGACGAGTTCAGTGCGTTGCTCACGAGCTCCCGTGTGTCGTTGCGCAGCACGTACCCGCTTATGCCGGCGGCCAGTTCCAGAATGAAGATCAAGATCAGCAATACCGAAAACTGTGTGTATGTACGAAAAAACAAAACTATGAGCACTCAAATCGATATTGCCAACCCAAACTCGACTAACCGTTAGCGTCATGCAGTAGTTTTCCTTGTACGCTCCGCAGCAACCGAAAAACGCAATCACGAAGATGAACGACCCAATCACCACCAGGAAGGTGGGAATGCTGAAGAACTTCGCATCGAGTATGTCCCGGAAGCTGTGGTACGCTCCTTGCACCGTCAAGCCTACGGCCATTATGATCACACCGGTGATCTGGAAGACGTGATTAGATCGTATTGTTCGAAAGCAAGCATGGGTGCTAGCTAAAAACTTACCACAAAGAAAAAGTTGAACAGGAACAACAAGTATTTAATGAAATTAGCGCTCGTTGAGAGAGCCATTTTGGGGCTTTGATTGTGTTATCTGAAACGATGAAGGAGAAAATTGTGACATTAACTGTTGGTAATTTCATAATATATTGTAATAATATTAACGGAAGCTTTTCATGATTCATTACAATCGTTCTAATAATGCCGTCTCGTAGGAATCAGACACGGAAAGATCACCAAAGTTCTAGCACCGTCCAACACGACAACACGTACGTCAGCTGTCCACTTTGAGACCGTTCGCGCTTACAACGTGAAACTTCCTTGACGCTCAGACGCGGCTGTTTACTCACAGGTACATTCGAATTGCACTCTGAATACTTCTGCAAATTAGCCGAGAAGGCTCATTTCCTTTCTACTGCGAAAAACCTCTCCAGTGAGACGCTAACGATAAGATAAGCGTTTATCGCGCCCCGCCTGTGAGAGATTACTTCAATCTTGACCGGGGAAGGCACCTGACAACGTATCTGGATTCCGATATTGTTTAGAGCGGCAACGAATCTCCTATGTATGTAACACAAATCTGTGTCCCCCGAATACCCCGCACTTTTCCCGACTATGATGTTCGTATCATAACGGTGACGCACCAGAAAATTAGCACCCGGGTGGGCTCCCGTGCGCGGCACTAGCTGACCCTACAAAAATCTCGCGCTCCTGATATGATCGATCGATCGAAAAGTTTCGCTGCATTCAACGGCGCAAGGTCACGCAACGCGATGTACCATCGTGTGGGCTGCGGTCGTCGTGGGGTTGGTGTGTAAGCAAATTGGACACGCAAACGATCTGGTCCGAGCGACCGTGTTCGACTGGGACAACTTTCGAGCACGTTTGTCAACCGGTGCGCTCATTTTCAGGGTTAAAAATCTACCCAACCGGTGCCTGCATTGGGCGAGACTTTAGCTCGCCGGGTTGCTTTTTTGCTTCGGGTGTAATAACCACCACCACTGACAAATTCATGTTGAATTTTTTATCCACTTTGTCCACGTTAGTAAAAGAGTGGTGGGGGTTTTGTGGGCCGGCTATTATGCTGAGCTAGCCTCCCAGAGGAGTTCGATGGGGTTCCCGGCTGCGGCGGTGTACGGTGTTTTCTTTGCCTTCTTGCTCGATTCACATTTCATAACATCATCTGTAAATTGATCTTCTTTCGAAAACAGATGGCTTTCGCTGGAGAGGGTAGGCTGCTGTGCGTTCGCTTTGGGGTTTATGTACTTTTTCCGTCGTTCTCTCCAACCGAGTAGGCCGTGCGCTGTAGAAACCGTTTCGAATGCTGCTGCTCGCGTAGTAAACGCATATTGGGAATAAATAACGCGCGAAATGGAACGTATAAACTCGATCGCAAAAATTTATCAACGTGGCCAAGGTGAAAAACATGCAACGTAAATCGCGGACTGTAGCTGTTTTACCATCACACGGAACGTTTTTCGGGTTGCTTACGTACGTAGGTGTATCGTAGGTGTTGAAAAAATAGCACGGGAACAAATAGAACATTATGCCAAAAATTACATATGCATTGTGGAAGAATGATTCACATACGTTTAAGCAAAAGGCCCTGTTAACTGGTTATGCCCAAGCTGTCACCGTGTGTGACTTTGTATCGTGCTATTAAACTGATAAGATGGGTTGGTGTGTGTTTAGTAGATGGCGGTGGGAATCGAGACCCACGGACCAGACAACACTCACCAGTGATAGAATAATTCTTTGCACACCACACCACCAGCGCACTGTACTCTCCGCTAAACACGAGGCAAAATAATTACGATAAACACGTGCTTTGTTTCTGAACAACGACGAAAAATCACCTACAATCTTTCGCTTCACTCTCACTCCAAAAACGTTGGCGACTAATGCTATCGACTAATCCTAAAGTTGGTTGAAAAACTGCGTATCTCCGACTCGTGCGGGCGCCGCGTCGATGCTCGTCACCCCACAAGCGATACTGTGCGAATGGATTGAAAATACTTGTGGCATGTAAGCGTGAGCCCACAACAAACCATACGGCGACTAGAGGGTTTACATACAACCGCACACATGCACCGCTTGGCGCACTTCCGTCCCCATGTGTGGCCGTCCGTTGCATGTGATAATATTGATCGATGACGAATGCCACCTGAAATTTGTCAGTAGTAAGCCGGAAGGGGTGCTGTGCTCGGTGGCCGAAAGGTTACGGCGCACAATCATAATTGAATCTCCGTGGGTTAGTGAATTAGATATGAATGCACCGCCACGCAACGGTTTACTTTACGGGTATTCCCGCAAGAATGCGTTTTAATGCACGTTGGTGGGCGTGCAGTGGGTGAAGAAAAATATGCGTTTTATTTATCTTTTTACATATGCTTTTCTGATAGCATGTAGGAGTCTAGGCCTATCTTGCGCATTTTACGCAAATCGATGATTGGTACAGTTTATCGTGTACGGTCTATTGCTCTTTTTTCAATGCTCCTGTAATTCGATTTTCGTAGCATTTGTAAGCAATTTTGAACCCATTGGGTCGTCGTATTTTTTGGGTAAATATTCTGTCTGTTATAACAAATGAGTTTTTAACCAACACGAGTATGTAGGAGCGAATCACTATGATATTTCTTTTTATTTATTTATTAAGGGTTATAATTTTCCAACCCAACGTAATGCTAAAAAAATCAGAGTGTGTTAGTGTGGGACGCACTGTTAATAATCTTTTATTTCATTCAACTGTCAAACGCCGTGACCGTTAGCACTTCCTAAAGCAGAGCATTGTGAGCGTTGTTTACCAACAACAACCTGAAACAGATTTGCTCATACACTGAATTTGGTGCCCAAATTACGTTGCCTTATCTAAACCGCCATGAATATATCAACACACTTTGGTCCGGATTCCGGTGGACGGGTGAAGGTATGTATAATATACATCAGCACACTGAAAACAATGCACTGCATGCATTTTCTTGCCACCTTGTAGGGGTTAACAATAGTGAAGCCGGTGGTGTATGGCAATGTGGCGCGATCGTTCGGCAAGAAACGGGAAGAGGATGGACATACCCACCAGTGGACGGTGTACGTGAAGCCCTACAAAAACGAGGACATGCAGTCGTACGTGAAAAAGATACACTTTAAACTGCACGAAAGCTACGCGAACCCGAACCGCATCATCACGAAGCCACCGTACGAGGTGACGGAAACGGGCTGGGGCGAGTTTGAGATAGTGATCAAAATCCATTTCCACGATCCCACCGAACGGCCGGTCACTATGTACCACATACTGAAGCTCTTCCAGTCACCCATCCTGGACGGCGAGGTATCGACACAGATCGAGGGAAAGAAGGGCTTGGTGTCGGAGCAGTACGAAGAGTTGGTTTTCCAGGAGCCGACACAGTTGATGCAGCAGCAGCTGACGAACGTTAAGCCGGTAACGAGCGGGCTATGGAAGCATGACACGGATTGTAAGTGATGTTATAATATCTATCCGCTCTCTAAACGCTTAAATGCATGTTCCGTTTCGTTACAGTCGAGGAGAAGCAGGTGCAAGCGTTGGAAAACATAATCGAAACGAAGGCAAAAGTAATATCCGAAATTGCTCTACTGAAGGAGAAACTGAAACTCGCCCGGGAAACAATTGCAAAGTTTAAAACCGAAATGTCCAAAGTGCAAGGGCAGCAGCCAGCGGCATAAATTGAGGGCGGGAGTAGTTTTAAGCACTTAACTCAACATAAGCGCATTTCATGTAAATTCTAACATAAAAATACATTTGAAAATAAGTTTTTCCACTGCAGTGTTCATATCAGTTTATTTCATAAACCACAGTAACTACATATCTTGGGTGTATGTATTGTGCTGTCTTCTACATATGCCTAAACACGTTCAAGCTAACATTATTTGCTTCAAACTAGCTAGAGTTCTGTTTTTCGCACCTCTCGTTGTCCACAGATTTCCATTTCCATTTTTGTTACATCTTCTCCTAAATGGTTGTGTTTAAATAGCTTCGGCTTAGTTAGTGATGATTTTTTTTATAAGTACGCGTACTACCATCAAGGCATTTTTACATTGTACCAACGCAATCAAATGCCCACATTCATGATTCAAATTCAAATTCACTACACTGGCTGGCGTTGTACTAAGCGTAAAACGAAATTGATATTTTTCGAAAGTTTTGGGAACTCCTGAACTGATTGCTTAGAGACTGAACGATATACACAGAAACACTGCTTCGCTACAACATCATGTTCGGGAATCTAGTTGCACACAAAAGTCCCATTAAACATTTATTTTGTTTAAAATTCAGTAAGACAGTCTGCTTGCCTTGTTGCATATAGGTCTTGTAGGTCCTAAACGATTTAGGGTTTCCAAACTGAACGTTGATCTCAGTTCATTATGTCGTACTAATGGCGTTCTAACAAATAAAAAAGTATTTTAACTTATTTAATCTAACCGTAAGTACCATTGGTTTCAGTAAGAGTAGAAAATGAGAGAGAGAGAGGGAACACCATTGAACATACGGCAACGGTAGCCAGAGGACATCGAAGCAACAAGCAAGAACAAGCGCGCACTTTACTGCTCCTGCCCGTTGTAGCTCTGTTTCGATTCTTTCGTGTTCAGTGGGGTGGCTTCCGCTTCGGCTGCTTCGATCGAGCTCGCTGGTTTATCACCCTTGTTCCAGGGTTGCTCTTCGCCGGACGCCAGCAGCAAGTAGGCGATGATTTCCAACACGTACAGCGCGATCGTCACGAAGAAGATAACTCGCCAAGCGCCAATCGTTTGCTGCGGAACAGATGAGAAATCGACAGAAAAATAGTAAACTCCTCTCCTTTCGTAAGAATCTCATCAACATTAACCGTAAAAAGGAAAGCATGCTTACGTTTCCGTGCGTGATTTGTCCAACGAAGATAGGCACGATGATGCCAGAGAGCGTTGCTGCTGTGTTTGTGATAGCCATCAGAGTACCGGCGTAGTTCGGCGCAATATCAATGTGGTTCGAGAGCAACCCACAGAACATGCCACCGATCGCAGTAATGCCAACCGTCATCAGCGTGACCGCCAGCCCACGCTGGCAACCGATGTAGCACAGCGCCAGCAAACATACCATGGGAACCGCCGACGCGATGAAGGTGGCCGTTTTGCGCGCGATGGTGGTCGTGATCTTGCCACGCGATCGCAGCGCATCCAGCGTTTTGCTGAGCGCCATACTGAAGAACCACATCGTCAGGAACGGGATGGCGGTCACGACGGCGTTCTCCTTGATGTTGAACTGCAGCACCTGCTTCATGTAGAACGGCAGCTCGATCAGCAGCATGTACCAGCCCCAGTTGTTGCAGACGTGCGCGATCAAGATGCCGTAGAACGGGGCGGAGGTGAACACCTTGCGCCACGGGACGGGTGGTTTCGGTTCGTTGTGCCCACCGGACGAGCCGGACCCGAGCGACGAAGTGATGAGATCACGTTCCTCCTGGCTCATCAGCGGCTGCTTGGTGGGTGTGTCCTGGATCAACCACAGCCACAGTACCATCCACAGGCAGCTGAGCCCACCCATCACGTAGAACACCGACTCCCAGCCCAGCGTACCGGCCAGCACGCCCGCCATCAGCATCGAGATGACCGTGCCCAGGGCGGTGCCGGCGTACACGATCGCCGACATAACGCTGCGCTCGTTCGGTGGCGCCCAGGACGCCAGCATCACGTGCATGGCCGGGAAGGTGACACCGCCACCGATACCCTCGCCGATGCGCATCACAATCATCGCCACGTAATGCATCTTGGCCGCGACGGGCGTCAGCAGCGTGCAGACGACGTTGATCAGCACCGAGAAGAACATGACCCAGCGGGCGGAGAATGATTCGGCCACCCGAGCGCCCGGCACCTGCGACACCAGGTAGCCCCAGAAGTAGCAGCTAAGGATGATTCCCTGCACCGGTTCGCTCCAGATAAACGGTCCGTCCTGTGTAGAGAGATGAAGAGATTTATAAACATTGTTTCTAATGTCTGATCACATGATATGAAGTATAAAATGGTCGGATTTAACTATCCAGTTTTAACATCAATAGAATTTTTCATTACAAAAATAATCCTCGAAAATAATTTCTTCTCCGTGCGTCGTCTCTTTCGGAATGGTTATCTTTAGTACGGCAATGATTTCCATCACGTTATGGATATTTAATTAACTAGTTTTCAAGACTTTAGCATACTCGAGTTTTTCTGTGCTTGAAAAATGTCTTGCCTATATTGCTAAAACAAGTTTCTGATTGACCTTCTATAGCACTAGCAATATATTTATTATTTACTGGAATAGTTTATGAAGTACTAAACTGTCCAAAAGATAGCTTAAACTGTTCAAAGGGGTAGTATTATTAAAATTACAGCACAAACGTATCAAATGGACAAACCCCAACCTTTGAGAACATGCGAATTTATGCGAATAAAGGCATTTTATACATATATAGGCAGTTGATAACAATTTAAAAATTACAAAGTAAGTGTTTTATGTTTGAATAGAATCCCTATAAAAGAGAAGTTTTCTGTTACCAATTAGCGATCACTAGAAATAAACCCTTTCATTACGGAATGCATTCTCAATAGGCTTAATGCCACTAGCAGCTACGACTAAGAGTGGCCCGTGTAGCACTCATTTTCGTTCTGATGAAAAATAATCATAAACCCTCATAAGATCTCGATTTGCTCGATTCCTCTTCATTCACTTTCGGTTTCTTCGTACGCGCAGAATGAAAGTGAAACTTAGTGATCGTTTCGCAAGCCATTTGGATCGTGCAGATCAACAACCGCTAGCCCCATTAACAACATCTGTTCTCATATCGTTCGTTGTAAAACAATAAAAAAAAGATCGAGAACCTGACACGCGTTCTTTTCTCTTCGCGTTATTTCCATTCGCGAGATTCATTCAATTGGATTGCGCCGCTCCGTGGCCGTTTTCGGACATCGCACTGCGCGTGCCGACCGTGACCTTCTCTCTTCCTTCCGATTCGCGGGGATACACCACGGGTTGATTATTTTCCTTGTGACCCCCGCTTGGCAGAAGAGGCTATCGATTAATCTGCATCGTTTCCCATGATGATGCGTGCGCTTGATTGGAATGTGGCGCCGCTCGCGGTAAATTGGCCGCGTCGTTCAGAATCCAGAATTTGAGACCGAAATTCCGCGTGTGTCGGGGTCATATTGGGGTGTGATGTTCCTGACATATTCGCGGCAATCTATTCTGTTGCTAAGGTTCATGTGTGTGCGTGCTTCGTGCTTTCCAGTCTACCAGCGATACCGATAACTGATGGCTGGACGACGCTGGTATCAGGTTGTAAATTGATATTATTCGGACAGATTGGCACCCGAAACCGGAGGCGCGCCACAAATTGGGCCTTAACTCCGTCCATCGGATGTTGTTATCGAACCGTGGTCATTGCCGGGCGTTTCGAACCGAAAAGGGTCACACACGTGTCACATGGGCCTCCTCAAAAAAGAGACATTTGTGCTATTATTTCTTTAGATCATAATGAATAGAACAACAAAGTCATTTATCAATCTATTCTATTGAGATTTTGTTCCGGTTTTGTGCTGCTTTTACGATTGTTACGAAGGTTGGACATGTGGCCCATACTTTGTACGCAAATTCATCTCTAATTCTAACCGCCAATTGAATGATTTACCACTGGATCGACGTCTAGAATCTATCCCAACATTAAGGACTGCGACTTTCACCTGTTGTCCACTAATTATTCTAGCCCTATGATACCCTGTCTCCTACCGTTTTATGTTGCATTCCCTGGTTTGAAGTAAAATCTATTTTTGTAAAATAGTCGCATAATAACATGTGGATCAAACATAGATACTCTTTGCAGCTAGCTGTGCAGTAGTCCAGAAGGTATAGAATAAATGCTTAAATTTGGTCAGTTAGGTGTCAAGCGGTCAGTGAAGTCGAGCAAAGAGATAATTTCCACTGCAGATGTGAACGTATTTTAAGCGATTAAAAAATATCCTAAAGAATCGATGACAACCGATGGTCGATATACCTCGAAAAAGGGTTACATGACACCTTAAGCATCTACTTCTATTTAAAACATTCTCCAGTCATTCATCCAGCCAACCAAGCCTACAATTCTAGCATATTTTTGGACCCGAAATGTAACCGCCGCCCACCGTACCATATCAAACACCCGAAACCCAAACGATTCTTTCCTTCCGTTCTCCCGAAAACTTACCTCGACCGCTTCGGTTGAGTTGCTGCCCTGGCACACGGGCTCTGCGTTAACGTGCTCCTTCGCCTCGACGGACGACGCGCCGTGATGGGCAAGGGCCGAATGGTTCAGCATCGCGACCATCGCCACGCTCAGATTCACCTTCAGCCCGTAGATGATGGCCATCGCGATCGAACCGAGCACGGCCAGAATGTACCGGGCCGGGACGAGGGCTGCAATAGGGGGTTAGATCAGAACAAAGAAAATAAAAGAAAGATTTTAATAATATCATCCCCTGCAGTGATACGTCCGCGTGGGTGCACCGCCGTGCACGAAACACAAGAACTAAATGAACAAAATGAAACAAACACACACACAAAGGCAATTAAATTTCACCAGCCCTCCGAGAGGGTCCACCGCGTGCAATCGAGGGACTCCACCGTGTATAGGTCATTCCGAAACGTCGTTCTCTGGAAGGGCATTCGTCCGCTGCCATCATGGTCTCTTCTATACGTTCTCCCTTTTGGCGCAAGGGGGGATATGATCGAGAGATTCGATCTGATCGCATGGCATGTAAATCAGTCACACTTTGACGTGCATGTTGAAACAATAGCGAACCGTCGGGTGCAGCGATCCATAACCGGTGACTGCAGCTTTCCGCTTCCGCCGAGAGCGTTTGATTTTGCCATTAGTGGGAAACGATGAGTGGGACAGCGAACGCCAGAACGTTACATCCGGCGCGAGGCCAGCGGGTGCAATTTCTCTTTCCGTCCTACACCTCAGCCAATGTGGGAATCAATTCGCGCTTTTTGTTTGGTTAAAGGTAAGGTGTGCTGGGAGCACACTTTCCCGACAGACACGACGACGACGACAATGTGCACACGGAAACGGTAGCTTCGTTGGTAACCAACGCGGGACGGAGACACCAATTGCTCCGTGGAAGGAATATTTGCGACATCTTAGACGGCAGCACCTTGGACCGCGAGCTTTAAGGAGTGGCAGACATCCGTGACACGAACGGGGCGCAGCCGGTCGCGGTCCGGAAATCGTTATGGTAGAGGAAATTCTTCCCCCTGAAGAAATGCGTGAGTTCTGACGCATTCATGGGTCGCCGTTTGAATTGTGCCATTAACTTTGATTGAATATGTTTAACATATAAACATTGTATCTCCCATTTAAAATTGAATCATGGGGATGAGATATCTCGATGAGGGAGAATAATCACGAAATTCCGTATACGTTCACTTTGAGAGGCTTTTTCCACAGAAATTTTTAACATTGCAAAGAAAATCTCTCGTCTACTTGTTGATTGACAGGGTCTCCTTGCAACACCTACTTTGATGATAGTCATGAGCCGATTTTCAAATCTCCATGGAAAACTGACCTAAGGAAGAATGGAGACGGCCTGCATCATCCATTTTCAAATCAAATCGAGTCTAAGCAAGTTGGAATATTTATTTTAAAAAAATTCTGCCACGCAGGAAAAGAAGCCATTTTTAACATATGTTATATTCTAGTTTTGTTTTTATTTTTATGTGAACATTACTCGTCGAAATAGGTTCAAAATAATCCCCAAATATTATTAACTTGTTATTTGATCCAAATCATGAGTGTTTTGGAACCATCGTGCCTCTATAGGGAGGCTAAGGGTGAAAAATATTCAATTACAAATTATTAGCTGCTCACCAGTTCTTTGGGCATCGTTCCTGAACTTACAGCAAGTGATATTTTCCCACACTTTAGTAGAAAACTTATTGAAAATGAAACAGGTTCAATCGGTAGATGATGTGAAAAAATAAACGCTTGAACAATGCATCTATATTCGCATCGTAAATCGCTGCATACCCTCGCCTTTAACAACCCGACTTTATCGGTCGATCATGCAAGGTGGCCGCCTTAGAAGATGCATTTTTTTTTCACCAGATGCACTTCGCCACCATACGAATGCTTTGCTATTCTCGGCGGGAAAATTCAGAACGATGCAGAAGCACGTGTGTCGGCGAAATTCTATAGCTTTCGCATGCCAGCGAAGAGAGCTAGTTTGGTGCTTGCTTCTCACTCCACACCTGTTGGTTCTATGCAAACCGCGCTCTGGTCTGGGTCCGAAGGTGTGCGTGTGCAGAGCACGTTCGGCGAGCTGAAAACAACACTTCCAAAAGCGTTGCTGTGGTCCTGAGATAGAGAGAGTGTGTGAGAGAAAATGCTCATCCGCCGTGAAAAACCGCCGAAACCGGCATTTCGCGCACCACGTGGAGGGCCGAAGGATAACCCAATGTCAAAAGCGAGTGTTGCTCTCGCTCCGGGTGTAACCTTCACTTGTACTGTTGTTCTGGATACGCTAGAAGAAGTGTGTCCTTCGTTTCTTTTTTTTTGTTGTTGAAAGGAAAAGTGTTCACAAAGAAAGTGCCCCAAAGTGGCATATTTTTGGATGATCTATCTGCATCCCGGGCATGATGCACATTTGCCGCTCTGATAAAGTATGCGACCCCAATATTGTGAAGTGCGAGTGGATCGAGACGGAACATCGTACGGGAACAATCCAATACACCCACCCCACATCGGCCGGCATGTTCGCTCTTTCGAAGATGCGCTTGGCCGTGTCCTCTACCTGACCTTTCGGTCGCACCGAAAATGGAGCGCCTGAGCGGCAAAACTTCGCGCACCATCGCGATGTGTAATTCTATCCCACGGTTGCGTATGTCTTTTGGTAGGAGAGTTCGATCTCTTGCAACAGATAAGTGTTATCCGTTTTAACGTTAAAGTACACTTTATGTGGATACGCTTGTAATCTGCCTAATATCCAACCGGTATTGGAAGGTTAGGGAATGCATCCGAAATAGCTCTGTGGTGTAGAGAGAACTCTTTCACAGCATCATATTTCAATCCTTTCTACGGTCCCCCCCTGCGAGGGAAGATGTATTTATAAACATTGTTTTGATACGCTTCCGAATGAAACAACCATTCGCGAACCTCCCGGGAGGGTGTGTTTCATTATCAATTATCGTTACACGGGGATAAAATACCGGCGCTTGTCAGTAGCGCTGTGACAAAAAATAAATCCCACGTTGTTGCATCAATCGATTTTTGTTGTGTTTGTCCCTGGCCTGTTTTGACTGGCGCGTGTCAAACCATTAACCACCGCAATGGTACGCGCTCATGACGAGCGGATGAGAGAAGGAATCGCTTCGAATGGTTTGTTCGAAAGTTTTAAAGAATTCAAGACCGGATCCCAACACGGAGCAACATGTGACGGAGCCTGTGACGGATAAAGATCATTCCAACCGTGCACTAGATCAGCTCCGTACCACGTCCACGGTTCGTGACCTTTTTCCTAAATCCTGCTTTAGCCCATCCCCTGTTGTTGGGGTAGCTCGTCGGAATTACGGTGCTATCGGGAGATGCGCGAAGTGTAAATACTTCTAGAGGAGAGAGGTTGGGCACCGGGGAACACACAATGCCTGTCTATTTCCAGTTTCGGTCCCCAGTCCCGGTTCGTTCTTAAGCAAACCGCGTCCCTTTTCTTGAAGAGGTAGGTGCTGTAGACGTTGAGAATCGTTCTCGAGTGCATAAATTAAATCCACCGAGGAGGGGTTCGGGGTGATGAAATCATTCGCTGCCTTCGGAACAGTTCGAATTCGCTCGGGATAACGAACGTCCTACTTTCGCACTTCACCATAACAAACCACCCGCCGCCATCTGCTTCCTCCTCCTCCTCTGTCCCCTTGCCGGCATGCATATAGCTGATATTGTTTTTCCGAAGAGGGCAGAGAGCCGCGTGTGCGATGGATTAATCTCGCGCTATTGGTTTCCTCCTCGACACTGGGGACAGCAGCGACGGAACGACGGACGGGACAGTATTCCACGGTGGTTTAATTTTAGTTCAACCTGACTGGTGCTGCCCGCACGCACCAAGAAAGTGTGCCTGCTGGTTGGCTGCTGCTTCTGCTGCTCGGCGAAGGATTATATCAACGTACCACAAACCGGCCGGGGAAAACGGAATCAACCGAAGCAACCGAAGAGTATGATTTTCCGTGGGACGAGAAACTGGTACATGTCGCGTCCTCCCACGCAAGTTGGACAACGGATGGACTGCACACAGGACTATCATCGCAGAAAGTGCCGGACGCCCTTGCAATAAAACGAATTGCTGGATTGGATCGGAAGAAAGCAGGAACATGCTTCGAAGTTACCAGAACATTCCAAGGGCTAGGTCCAGGGACGGGAGACCATCGTCTTCATGCGCCCACACACAAACGCACAGGCACGCACATTCACACACACAATGCACATATTTCGATATCCGATACACGACAACGCCAACTGAGCTGGGTGTTAACCATATGGCGGTATCTTTCGTACACTTTCCGCAGCTACCGCGATAAGGAAAACATCGCAGTTGGCCCACCAGTAGAAGAAGGCTTTGAACGACCACTCTCGGCTACTTACATCCCAAAACGTTGCCCTTGACAGGCACGGCATGATCTCCCATCTTGGCGGTGGTGCTGCTCCAACTTTCTCCAATGCTCACTTCACACGGAGTTCTTGCGATACCGCAATCGTTCAGTTCTGGTGCTGCCCGTGCACCGATATTCGTTCGCGTCAGACAACCGATCCGACTCCCGGCGCGTTCGTTCGAAGAATGAGTGGTGTGTGGTGTAGCGCGCTACGAACGCGCCACAGCATGCGCGGGCAACGCGCACCACGCGGAATCTAGACGCGAGAACGAGTTTTCCCTCTTTACTGCCTTTCTTCTTCTCTCTCGACCGGCGGGACACCAACACAGCAAACGACGGACGCATACTTCTGTGGTAAACGAAGGATTGAAAGTGTTTCGGCTAGGCTTTCTATTGAATTCTAACCTCAATGATTCTTACCAGCGTTAACATGCTAAAGAGCCACGGAAAGTGAAAAGGTTCACACTTTCGGTTGGCGTTTTGAAAAGCATAATCGCACACACACGCACACACTTGCATCACGGGAGGATTTGTTTTTGGCCTACTGCGCACACGCCGCGTTTCTTTTCGCCCCTCGGCGGGGCGCGTGTGTGGTGGCATCCCCTGAAAAGGAACAAAAACAGCCGGCACCAAACCGTCTTTCTGTACAGCGTTGGAGAGCCTTCGTTCGTTTTTGTGTTTTTCTTCGAAATATGGTTTACGTAGCGCTGTCTCCCTCTCGCTCGCTCGGTTCTTCGCGTTCTACCTGAAGACGCCGATTCCAAACAAACAAACTCCGCGATGTTTCCAATTCTGGGCTTGTCTCGATCATATGCCGGAATAAAATCGCGCGCAGTTTTGTGTCTTCACTTTTCTTCAGACCGACCGCTTACAAGACGATATTTCTTATTCTCGTTGCGAGTGTGATGTGAATTATTAATGATCCGTGAAATGGTGTCCACGATTAGTGTTGATATTTTCGTTCGTAGCGTGCCTCAGCGACTAAAACTGTTGCAGTGGTGTGATTATTACGATAGTTAGTTTAGGATTAGATTAACGTGACCAATTAGGTTGTGAGAAGATGAAAGGTAATATTATGCAATATCCACATGCACTCAAATATCGCTGCAATTTCATCATCCACATGCAATATCGGTGCACTGATTCACACACCGTCTGTTTGAACAACTAACATGGGAATTGTAAATGACTTCATATTGGTATTGGTTCAGGAGGTCAACGCACCAGACGTTTCGTTGCTTGGAGCATGTGGTTTTGTTATCATAAGAAATCGTAAAGAAGTTGTTAATCGAATAAAACTTCCTAATATGTGTGACTTTTTCGATAAGGTGTGTTCGATATGTTATCATATCTATCGAAATTTTCATGTCTAGCTTTTCATTGCAGTTGATCATAAAAGCAAATATTGATCTTGCCGCGTTCCTATGCTCTGTAGACTCTACCCAATCGGAATGCGTGGTGCAGTTCATCAAACCTAGACGGTTTGTCTGGATGATGGTCTTTTTGTTGTTGTTTATCGATACACCGGCATATGTTTTACCGTCCAAGAAAGCCGGTATGATGACAAAACGCACGTTAATGTTTAAATTAACCGGCCTGTTACCCAATACAGTTCGTAACATAACTATAGGACTACCTTTTCCTGCGAATAAAATAAAAAAACAGAGTAGATAGATGAAAATTATGTTATATAAATAAATAAAAAATATGACAATTTACCACAATTTTATATTACATCACTTTCACGTAACTTTTCATGTTTTGTTCTATTCTAAAAAACCAGGTGGTTCTTCAGTTATGTTCATGTCGCCTTCCGGAGACGCTCAATACTGTGGTTGTCCGAAAGAAACTGCCAAACCAATGAAACTGCTGCTGTGCAAAATCATTCGTATGTAAGATATCTTCCTAATTTGCCAATTCTCTTGTTTTAATGTACTAACGCAGATCCAATTGTGGGCTCTTTGCAAACCACATCCAGTTTGGTGAAAATGATTTTCAAACTATCACGTAGTCACAGACCTTGTTTGTCGGTTGCTATTGGCAACCAGCATCATTTTGCCGTATCGTCTACGGACCGAGCTCGCTTTCATTATTCGCTAACCTGTGCGTGCTGCAAGTTGGACGCTGCATTTTTTCATCAAAGCATCGCGTGAATATGGTAAGTATGAACCCGTGAATAACCTGTGAAAACCGTGTGCCGGAGAAGACTCGTGCGAACTAAGAAGAACGTTTCCCCCAGACATCATCGCATCGCCGATCGGACTGTCGAACGAGTCGCCGGCATGAGGACGATTACCGGCGTCCCAGGAGTGTCGAGCGTCGTAATCGACACAGCCGCAGCCGCAGCCGTTCTAATTCGCGGGACCGTTATCGGCGTCGATTGGTTTCACGTACGCCGCAACGTAGCCGGTCCAGCCATCGCAAGTCGCCGTCACACTCGAGCAGTCGTTCGCGGATCCGTGTAGATTCTCCGGCTCCCAGCCGGTGCCTGGGCGTGTTTGGGCTGAGCGTTTATACCACCGAACCGTACCTGAACGATATCTTCCGCCATTTTGGGACGGTGGAGCGAGCGTTTGTGATATACGACGCCAAGACGCGGTTGTCGCGAGGTTTCGGGTTCGTGTACTTCAAGACGGAAGAGGAAGCCGGAATGGCCCGTGCCAACTGTAACGGGTTGCAGATACACGGGCGCCGGATTCGCGTGGATTATTCCATCACCGATCAGCCGCACGCTCCGACGCCGGGTGTGTACATGGGACGACGAGATGAGAGGTTAGTAGGCGTTGCTTTCTTTCGCGCTGGACAACGACATTGAATGCATGTATTTCTATAACCAAAAATAATGTTTCTTTCATCTCCTAGCCCTTTGCCATCTTCTCGAAGCCGTTCACGCAACGAAAGCTACCGCCACCGTCGCCGGTCTCGTTCGGGCTCTCGTTCGTCCAATGCTAGCCGTTAGGACGGCGAACTGATGGTTCCGAATTTGAATGTAAGTCGAAAATGTAGAAAGTGAGAAAAAGGAAATAACAATCAAAAATGAAAAGTGTCAAAATAATTGCACAAACTATTCAGAAAAATCAAAAGAAGCACGAATATCTATTTCCATGCACATCTATTTCCATGTGAGGGTGCTAAAGTTGTTTTGTTTTTGGTTACAACTTCTAAGTTTAGTTTACACTACAGTTCAAAGTAATGCGATACCGACTGATCGTGTTCTTTCTCTTTCCAGAATATTGTAACGGCGTCGATAATGCAGCAATTGTTTCCAGAGAAAGAGCGACAAGAGCTTGAATAACATTAATTATTAACAGATACAGCATAATAGGATAGTGCAAGGATGGATAGATTATGTTATTTAATTCAACAGCAACATGCTCTCTAATAAATGTTCCTCTTTTAGGATTGATTGAATGTTCTATTTTCGTCATCAATTATCTTCACGAATCCATTACCTCATTTTATTCAGAACAAAACATTTAGAAATCCGTCGTATAAACTCCACGCCACATCCTTACATCGCTTTTCACAAATTGTCAACTAACTGCAAAATACGCAAGCGGCAGATTTTCTTCACCTCGTCTATTGCAGTTTCGAGCTCTTGTTCCACGGTGTTGTGGATTCGTTCCGAAACGCTACGAAGAATAACCTCGAACTTGGACGCTTCACGAACACAAACCACAAACGGGAAACCGAATTTGCTTTTATAACTACGAAAGGAATTAAGGTTATTGTTCACATAATAGTACGTATTATTAAACGGCAAGTCTGGCTACTTACCATGCGTTGAGTTCCGTAAGCTTATTTTTATCGTCTGGCGATAAATCGTCCAATCCGACCGAGGCATGCTCGAACGAGGAATCCTTGGTCAGCTCGTTCGTGTCCAACAACTTGCCGGCTAGATCCGGATGGAGTCGCAGTATCTTCAGCTTGGTTTCGGCGGGTAAACGGTCGATGTAGCTCTGAAAAGCGGCAATCATCGTGGTGAAGCTTTTGAACGGCAACAGAGCCGAGCAGAATATTGCACCCTCCGGCCAGCATTCTATCACATTTTCAAACGTTCTGTGAAACTCCACCGGTGAAAGCTCGTTCAACTGTTGCAGGCTGAGTTTCGGACGCCTTAAATGAAAAGAGATA
Organism: Anopheles dirus; assembly: GCA_000349145.1. Taxonomy (NCBI): domain Eukaryota; kingdom Metazoa; phylum Arthropoda; class Insecta; order Diptera; family Culicidae; genus Anopheles; species Anopheles dirus. The sequence goes on from KB673090.1 coordinate 3,905,833, forward strand.
ATTCTTGCGTTAATGATAACATGGTGAAGAATCTTATTAGCAATTGTGCTTTTGTCTACTAAAAGAGCGCGAAAACTCACATAATTGTTGCGATATGTTACTGAGACGTTGAATGCGCTGTGATTTGGAAGGTGACCGAATGCGTTTAGAGGCAGCAGATAACAAGCACGTCCAATACCTCGACAATCAGCAGCTCGCAGCGATGCTCCGTGCCTCTGATTGATGCCTTAATCGCTGTTTACTATCTCTGTTTCGGTATTGTTATTATTTCTAACGCATCTCCGTTTCATGCGCTCACACAAACTGTGAAACGTTTTGCGAGAATCCAGTTGCAATTGCTATTAAATGTATATGCTCCCGATGTGTTTCTAATTTCTAGAATTAATATTCGAAGATTCCGTCGGAAAATTATTTCAATAGAAGCGCGTGACATACAGTACACATTATGAATTTAATTGCAATTAAGACATTAAGATGTTAAACGTAACGATGGGAAAATACATTATTTCAAAAAATGTATCGAAGAAAAATCGATGAAACATTTTTAGAACATTTTTTTCCCAAACAATTTTTGACGTTCGTCTTTTCGAACAACTCCGATAAACGCCGTAACGCCGTAACGTTACCTCCTTCTGATTTAAGGATGAGACGTCAGGGGAAAAACAGAGGGAAAACACTTTGCTACGACTTTTGAATCTTGTGAAAGATTAACGAAAACGTAGGCTCAAAACACAGATAAACATTCCTAGTAAACAATTAATGAAAAAAGTCTGTTTTCTTTGACCAATCGTCCTTGCTGGTAGCGTTACTTTTCGTATTTTGCTGTTTGCTGATTTTGACGTCTGTAGACGTCATGCTACCTGGGCGCCGGTGGCGATGCTTGTTGACGTTTCAAACGTCATTACTTGCAGAAACGAAAACATTGTTTTGTGTGGACGCGAATTGTTCTCCAAATTAATTTCAACAAAATGGTACATAAAACTGCTCCATATTTGACCAACTTGGCTCCATCACTACTAATATTTCGCACTATTTGTTACTCAGGATGCTGCTATTAAGGTGACACCGAAAATGCCGTCGACTTTCAATGAGTTCTCGGGACACTTGGAGCCGCGAGATGAAACCTGTGCTGCCCAGCTGCAGGCCGTCCATCCACTAAAGCAATCTGAATTGAATGTAAGTTTGGGAATAACAAATAACACGAAATAGATGCATTTTAGTATAATCCACATCCCTTCTATTGCAGTACAATCAGCACCGCCACAATCTAGACATGCAAATGCTACGAAAGCACGAGGGTCTAGCGGCACCGCTGAAGATTGCGATGGAGCTAAAGGCCGTGTCGAAGGTCGGACATTTACCGTTCCTCCCCTCGACGAATGTGGCCCGTGATGTGTTGACCGGACGTGACGAATCGGTCGAGTTCTCGGACATTTTCAATTTGGAAGAGCACCAGGAACTGCTGCGCCAACCACATGCAGTGATGGAGAAGGTAATGCGGATGTAATAAGCACGGGAGTTTTACACTATCAGGGTGAATGGAAGTGTTTCTAATAAATTCTTAAGATTGTGAAGACGTTCTTGTGTCTATGCCTGTAGCTAAACTATCTTCTTACTTAGAAAACTTACATTTTGTGATGATTTGCTCTTCGATACCTGATCTTTGTTCCTTTAGTGCTGATGACGGTGCAACTGTGCAATTGCAAAACAATGGACAGGTTGAATAAACCGGTTTTGTTTTACACACAGTGTGTTAAAATCGTTATGCTGGGAGGAATACATGGAATGACATAGCATAATTAAAAATGTCTCGAATTTCGTTTCCGGCATGTCTTATTGAAAGAGAAAAAATGAACATAATAATAGTGAGGGAATGATATTATCGGTACAGACCCGAATTATGTCTAAAACCTCGCAAATTCAAAAGAAAGCCGAACGATTTGATTGTATATAAGTTTGATTATAATTTGTTCAGAAGAATTTAATAAAACCTATCTAATCTATAGTAATATCACAATCAGTATCAAATCGAGTCTTTCTTCATTTACGATACATATAACTATTAAATCATGACCGATATTTTGAACCTCGACCACTATGCCCACGTGCTTAAAGCTCTTGTCGAAGGAGCTTAAAGCTTTTTTATTTAGTACAGTTGGTAACTTCCACACAGATTTAACGAAAAAAGGCCACAGTAGAACTGAATTTTTCATTATATGTGATAAATATCATTTTATAATGCCTGCTCTGCCTGCCTGTATGCTCAATACAAATATTTGTAAATAGAAATCGAACCATAAATACTTGCTTTAGCATCAGCTCGCGCTGCTTGATTTTAACATGCACCAACAATTTGCTCAATTAAGTAACAACTAGTTTACGTAATTTGAGACAAAGCAATACTTATGTTTCATATTTAATCAATTATATTAACAGTCTGTTCATTTCATACAATTAAACGTTGGAGCAATTTAGTATCATATGTATTTTCCCTATATCTTTTAGAATGAAATTTTGCTAAAAAAGCATTACTTGTTGATGCTTGTTTTAGCTGATTTAAAGTATGTTTAAAAATCAAATTTAAGTTTCTTAAATCTTAAGTCTTCTTAAGTCTTGTTTTCTTATTTGATACATTTTTTTATATTTTTGAAATGTGTGAAAGTAAGCGTGCAGTTTAAAACAGCTTGATAATAATTTCAAGTGTAGTTCTTCGTCCGTCAAGCGGCAATGATAATATACTTTATTGTTTTATGTGTATCATTCAGTAATGATTGATTTCAATTTGTACTAAAATGCTTTTGATGATAGCTGGACTTCTGTGATTTTGAGGGACTAGCTCCTATTAGGAGAGAAAATGCCACTGGACAAGGGGTTTTGGGAGAGCAACATCATTGTCTCATGAAGTAACGTTAAATGGGTTTCACATATCTTCAATATAATTCGATCATTGTTTTACAATGCAAAATTTGACTACGATTTGAAAAGTATAGTTATTGGTAGAATTATACACATGTAGCTATCGTTGCATAATCAAAATTATGATCTCGTCTCAATAGCTGTACGATCAAATAGTTCCAGCTAGTTTTGTTCATTTCTTTGAAATATGGCGTTGACGGCTCGAATATGCTGTGTTTCTCAGTTCTTTTATGCATCATTTTCCAAGCACCACATCAAATTTAATCAGTTAACACCACACGCCATCCAACTGATCCCGCGGTTTGCTGGCCAGCCTAATTAATGGCTTGTATCGCTAATAATAAACGATTGGAAATGGGTATTCGGTGGAGCGATGTATTCCTAACACAGATCACAGCGTTGAAAGCATTCCATCAAACGGCTGACGGAGGAAAAAAAAGAAGGCCCCGATGCGGTGCGTCGAAGATCCGTGCGCCGAACGAACGCATTTTATGTGACCCCGCCGCTGTCTGTTCCCCTGCCTTGAAAATGATGTGAGCCAACCGTGATGGGCTCCGAAAGTGCAGATCAAATCCATCCCACCCGACCGGCGAGGCTCGCTTCGGTCCCGCAATGGCTAATGGCTCGCTTGATTACACGATAAAGAGCCAACGCCATCAGGCTGGGCATCTTCGGGCGGTTGGTTGGCTCGAGGAAGTTTTATGTCTTCATTTTGGCGCAGATAAAGGCGCAGACCTACCCCTATTGCCCAACTCAAACGGGCTACTTTTGTTGTTGTGGTATGGCCATTTTCTTTCGCATGCTTGTCTCGGTGCTATCAATCTAATTAATTTTCGTGTGATGGTGATGGTTGCCGCGGCCGACATTTGGGGCCGCCGAACAGAACAGAATGGGGATTGTTCTCGGCGATATCGCGTTGCCAGGCAGGACGATATTGAACATGCTCGTTAATTGCAGAAAAGAGCCAGTAAACACGAAAACGTTCGTTAGAAATATGAATCCTGGAATTATTATGTGTCCTAAGGAGTGAAGGTAATCCAAGGCCTACGCAGGATGGAGAAGAAAAAGGAAAAAGGTGTTTATCAAACCAATATGTAGCCATTGCCATTGCAATCTACGTTTCCACAATAATGCTGAATTGAATATTTGTGTGAGAACAGCAAACTTTAAATTAGCGTTTTGACTTAACTCAAGCACTACAAGCTTATCCACATCCTACAGTTGATTATGGATGTACTATCTATCGATTTTCTATACTACATACACATCACAATGTTTTATGCATGGATTTCTTATGTCACCCTAATGTAATCTTCACGAATTGTTTTGAAACTACCAGGATCAATAGATCTTACCTCAGAAACGGTGTCTGAATAGTAAAAACATTATTTTTACCTCTAAAAAGTATGTTAAAATTGAAAATTAAACGCTACTGAACATGCAGCCATCACGTCAAATACCTACAGTGATGAACATAATTATAGGGGTAGTATGAGTAACATATTTTTTTATTATAGCACCAATTGTGTGCACTTAAAACTGTCCTGCTGTTGGTTTGAGATGTTTGATATTCATTGTGCATAAAATCTCTTCGATTGTGTAAAATTAGATTTAGATGCACTACGACAACGATAATAGTGTTCAGCTTGTTCTTTAGAAACAAAAACAGTCATATATAATGACCACCACCGTATGCAACTGAGGGTGTGTTGTCAAGCAAGAAACGCGAACGATCCTTCACCACAAATCTATGAAGGGTACATTTAAATCGCCTTATTTTGGTGCAATGGGCAAAGTAATGGATAGACGTGAAAGGATGGAAGGATGTCTGGTGAATAAAGAAGACCTGTGCGAAGCAGGAAGAAATCAACTAGTCTTTTTAGACGTGTAGTAGCTACACAATAAGATTCGATAGAAAGAAAAACCTCATTCATCCGGAAAAGTGTATGGTCGCTGTTGTTTCACACTTCAATTGTGAAAAGATTGCACCGAGGCCATCACAACGATGCCACTGTCCGGCAAGTCTACAGAACAGCCTGCAGGAGCTGTTGAAGGCACTGAAGGAGGCGGTCAGCTCGCTCGATCGTGGCAACAATAATTCGGAGACGGCACAGGATGACGTCAGTAAGAATCTAGCACTGGTCCATGCTCCATGGACCATGCTCTAAGACACATCTGACGCAGAAACTCAAACCGAAGTTGTCGTATCGCAGCTGACCAACACCAATCTGCTGCTGCTTCTCACGCAGAACCTGAACCTCATCGACTTCGAGGGCAAGAAGGACGTGGTACAAATCTTTAACAACGTGCTTCGCCGAAAGATCGGGACCCGCTCGTCGACTGTGGAGTACATCTGCACGAAACCGGAGATCCTGTTTACGCTGTTGGCCGAATACGAGCAACTAGCGCTACGAAGCGCTCGCCAAGATCGTGGAGCATGACGAGCTCTTCAATTTCTTCCGGTTCGTCGAGGTGTCGCGACGGACGCATTATCCACCCTTATGGAGCTGCTCACCCGTCACAAGATCCTGTGTTCCGAGTTCCTCGAGCAGAACTACGACAAGGTGTGCAACCACTACGAGCATTTGTTGAGCTTGGAGAACTACATGACGCGGCGGCAGAGTCTGAAGCTGCTTGGCGAGCTGCTGCTCCTTCACGTTGAAGACGAGGTACATCGCCAATGCGGACAACTTGAAGGTGATGATGAACATGCTCAAGGAGAGGTCGCGGAACATCCTTCTCGAGGCGTTCCACCACTTTAAGGTGTACGTTCCTGCTACGCAGCCAGGAGAAGCTGCTCGACTTTCTGACGCGCTTCCACACCGACCGCTCGGAGGACGAGCAGTTAAACGATGAGAAGGCCTGCCTGATCATGCAGATCAGGGTGCTGAAGCCGGCTTCGGATCAATAGCCGTGCGGGAGCATCGTTTCCGTCCCTGCTGGTTCCTTGTTTCCAACACCTTACGACCATCAGCAACACCGGAGGAATCATAGTCCTGCATAAGTCGTGCTACATCGAGATATAGATTAGAAGTTGAACGAGAAATAATCGTACGACCTGGATAGGTGATACCGAAGCGAATGGGGAATCTGGATCAGTTATTTACGTTCGATAAGAAATTTGTTGAAAAAATCCGTGCGTTTGGTCGGGTGTCTCGTGGCGGAAAAAAAGGAAGGAACCCGAGCTGGCTGGCACGACCCAGTCCCAGTTACCATCTCGACACTACTTGTCCCGGACATGTGTTGATCTTTTCAACAGCCACCTAAAGGTCGTGATTGTCGATGATCCTTGCAGAAGCGCCACCTGTTGGTCATCATAGGTTAAGGAGCGCCCTCTGCCGGCCAGGTTGTAGAAGCTCATTATCGCGAGGAGGATGATATCATTATGATCATTACTATTGCGAGGATGATATCTACCTGTGGCACCGCTGTTCCGATTGATCTCGAATGTCTGCTTTGGCTATAACCAAACTTTGTCCCCGGGACCTCCCCATAGGCCGCACTCCAAACATACCGACACCGATGACCCGACCCATGCTGGGCAAGAGCTGAGCGTGCGGAATGCTGTTGTTAACTAAAAGACAGCATGCCGTCGCTTCGCTCGCGTTATACACTGAAGGTAATAAAATTGCATATGAAATTAATCGAACACATAGCTGAAATAAACCACAAATGAAGCCGAACGCAGCGCTATTGCTTTACTGCACGTGGAATGCAACCCAACCCGAATGCCACATACGGTCGTGCATAATTTTTTTATTGGCAAATTGCATCGCCACTTAAGGTGATGCCCACTCGTCTGTGAAACGGCCATTATCTGCGTAATAATGCTGGAAACACGGGCTTTAGCGATCAATCGTTCATTGCCACCCGTTTCGTGCGAACTCGTCAATTTCACTCCACTTCCAGCATGTGCGGCAAACGCAGAAGTGTGGCAGAAGTGCCTTTACGATGCACATTTTTGCATGTTTTTGGTTTTCGAATTTTATGATACACCCGTCAATCATTGGGCACAGACAGTGAAACATGTAACGTTGCGTCGTGTTCCTCGCGTTTACTGTGCTTTATTTTGTGGAGCGTTTGTTCTCACCGCCGTTGCGTTTCCATTGGCGTTGCATTATTAATACTGAAAATCGCCTACAGGACCGTACGCAGATGATCGTCGGGGTTTATTTTACAAGCTCACAAAGCTCGGTCAAAGGAATGAGAACACACAACTGAACCCGAAGGCCGGACAGCGCTCTGCTGACGAACTTGCCTGGGAATGACCCAGCGAACGACAAAACGACAACAGCAAAAGGCACACGAAAAACATCAAGCCAACCAGAAGAGAAACGCAGCATTCGCAGCGTTTATGACCCCCACCGGGTGTCATAAAACTCGGAGGCTTTTTTTTCTCCCTCTCTTGTGGCATCGGGAGAACGAACGAGTTAAATAGAGTAGAAAAAGTGCATAAATGTATAAGCTGGTGGGATATTTTAATTCTGTCCCGGAATCGGTTGGAACGGGTTCGGGGATAAGGGCTTATCTGTTTGATCGGATTGTTTTTAATTAGCTGCGCGAGCGGGTGCGCGAGTAACTATGACGTGAACTTATGTCCAGGCGGCCAGGAGGAAGTTTTCCCTTCGAAATGGTGTCCAATTTTGTGAGGCGATTGGGAATATGAGAATGAGGAGGGGCATACAGGTTCTGGCTGGCTTTTTTCAGCCGCACTTCCACACACTCCCCCATACAGAGAGATGACGGATGGAGCGATAGCGGAACGATCGTAAATAATGGAGTATGGAGCATTAAATAGGGGCCTCGACAATGGAGAACATTGATATCGAAACGAGTTTGCTCTTTATGCGATTCTCTACCATATATCACTTTGATTCGAGAATGTTGTTTTTTTCACCTTTTTAATCCATTCAAAAGGTTCTTCTTCACACACCTTGATGGTGGGGTGCATCAAGGAAGAATGTTACTAGTGTGTAATGAAAGGATCACCTTTTTTATACGGCCACTTTTGGAAAGGAATAGAAGCTTTTATTTTGAACGTCGGACGAGCACCGGCGAGATCTTCCGGAACAGGAAAGACATAAGAATAGATAATGCCTTCAAATTCTTCCCAAACCGTCTTCTCGCTTGCTTTCGTGCGATGAGAACGAAATGCTCGATTCCAATCAAAAGTGATATTCATTTGCGCTCGTCTAGCCCGGCGTACCCGTTCCTGCAGCGCGCTTGTGCATTTGTGCCCTCTTCGTCTAATTTATAGCACCCCAAGATACGTACGCCGATCGAAGACGGCTACGACGACGACTCGTCACCGTTGCCTTGACACTTTAGCGACGGGGCCGGGGCAAGGATGCCGCGAAACGAACGAGAAAAGGGAGCAATGGAAGACGAAGCGCAGTGGAAAAGCGAATCGAACGCGCCGACAGCAGCAGCTGAATTGGGATTGTCCTTAATTGATTCCCTTTTTGATGCTTCTCCAGCTTGTTTCCTTTCCCGTTCGCCTGCGCTCTAGCCGCTTGGCAATGGGAAGACGTAGAAGAGGCGTTGCCATGGCAACGCCGGACGGCCATTCGTTGGGCATTCTTTGGTGGTAAAAATAGGGAAAACGACACGCAACGCAATGTGCATCCTGCGGCGTGCATCATTGACGAGAAACAATGAAGTTCTCGAGAAACTGATGGCGATGGCTGGATGAGACGGTTTTTCCCTTACGGAAGGACACCATTGCTGTTGATGTTGGAAACAGTCAGTTTTCAAAGAATTTCAAACGCATGAGAATGATGGTGTTTCGATGGACGAAGAGTCCAAAGAGAGTCCGAAGAGAGTCCAAAACAAAAGATTCAATCAGCATTTTGAACGTCGTTCAATGTGTTATAAATCGTAATTTTTACTATGATAATTAATACTGCTGTTACTACCGAAAAGCACGAGGTTTTTAAATTTCGGTATTCATTTACTTGTACGTGTTGGCTCTTGGTTATCATATTATATTATTGGATCTATAACTTTTTTTAGTAGGCAAAACTGTCAACACTCGAAAAAATGCATAGAATACTACGATGATAAATGAAGTAAACTGTGTATAATGTTAGAATTATGCAAAGTGTGAACAGCAAACTAGTATTTCCTTGGAAACATGTCTTCACTTACTTCGGGAACAAACAAACATAATTGATATAATAACACATCTAAGGCCTTGGATTTGTCTTTTGCATTACTTTGTGCATTGTGTCTTTCATGCTGCTCGCTATTTTCCTCATGTCGACTACAGGGAGCAAATGAAATTCATAAGGAACTTATTCTTAAGTCCGAACGAATCGTGGAAGTTTAAAATATACGTCCAAAATCTAATTCATGAAATGTACTTCATGAATGTTGAGCTGGAAATGTAAACAAGTTGCTGATGAAAGGTTGGATTTCAAGAACTAAACCGATGTGAGACTAAAGAAGTTAAGCTAAGCCCAACTAGACTCTTCCTGCCTGTTATGATTATCGGTTATAGTGGTATAGAACTACGTTAAGTTATATGATGGCAAGCTACGCCCGTGGGACCATACGCCAAAGAAGAATTAGCCTAATACTGTTCTACGTGCTGCGTATTTTACCTAGTTTCACTGTAATCATTCTAACTTAACGGTTTATTCAACTTTCTACAATATCATATCCGTGGCCAAAATACAATATCCATCAAAATATTTAAAACCCACACATTCCAATCCAAAAAAGGCCTCAAAGCACTTGCATTTCAGACACACTAAATGACATAAGTGAATAAGTAAGTAAGTAAGCAAACAAGTTAATAAGTAAGCGATGAATTTCTGGTAAAATGATAACAAGAATGTTAATCCAGCGATACAACCTCCCGAATTCCCATTCGTAACATTTTTCATGCATTTTTATGTTTCTAAAGAGTTTTTTTTTCAACTAAAAAAGATAATCCAGCAGATTCATCTAGAAAATATGTAACTAAAGCTCATTTTATGTCGGCCTGTTTTCGCAAAACCCTTTCATCAACTTTTTCTCTCAGAAAACCACAAAATTTAAACCGCTTCTTAAAAGCCTGTAATTTTGGATTTTTTTTTACAGAAGTAACAAAGCTGTGGATGTATCAGATTGAGTCAAAATAACAGGTTTCGGTAGAAATAAGCAATGTATAACACACGTAAATTTAAGTACTAAACATCCACAAGCAAGTGGAGCATCAAGTACTATGATAAGTTTTTGATTTTACATTCACATTCTAGCTTAAATAATTCGAAAAATTTTAGCACATCACATGCATCTACTAGCTGCAAAGCAGTGTTACAGCTGCACTCTTATGCAACCTGGTTCGATCCTTCAGTCGATCCTTCTTCCTTTCTTTCTTACTTTTACTTCTCTCACCTTGAAAGTATAAAGCTGGACACTGCGATATGCGAAACATAAAAAAAACACACCTTTTTACTCATTTATACCACCGAACCGGATTGCGCATTCCGGAGCAGCATGTATTTTTGCTGAACCAACAATTGGTTGCAGGCGCGGATGCGCAGTTTGCGCAGAGTCTGCGCCACAATCAACCACCCATCGATCAGGGACCCTCGGCATAAACCGATCTTGTTTGCTGCACAATAAACCTCGATCGCACCCGTACAAGGATGGTCCGTTTTTCACACATCGACCGGCCATTAAATTGGCTAACCTTTAGGCGAAGCGAAACGGCACAAGGTTAAGTCTCCCCGCCGTCTCCATCGGCGTCATCCCGTGCGGGGTTAGCGTAATTCCCGACCGTGCAATTAGGAGATCTGGACTGGTGTGACCTCTCCGTGATAGTGGAGCGCATCGTGCACTGAACTGCCCCCGTCACTGGGCTTCTCTCCGCGCTCAACTTCATAGCACTGTGCGAACGACTGCATAAATTATGCGCGACTTTACTGCGTTGGACGTGCATTACCGAAGACGACGACGAACGTGTGATGTATCGCGCACCGGAGCTGGAATGTCCGTGTTTGGAGCGTCTTCGCCGAAACGGGGGAACGCGAAAGAAACACACCATCGGTCAGGGCGTTTACGATCGGTGCAGAAGTACGAGACACTCGAGCGCAACGTCGCGTAAGCGCGTACATCATCCTTCACACGCGGGCCTTGTGCGGCACGAGGCACGAGCATTGAAGTGGAGCGATAAACGCGAAAATCAGCAAACAAGCCAAAAAGGAGTATGGCAGCAACACGGCAGGGGCAACGCCACAAACATGGCGCAAATCGTGCTGTGTGCGATGGCGACGTTGGATCGAACGGCGACGAATCGATCACATGCTGATAGGCCGATCGATCTGGCTGTTGGTGGAAAAAACGCGCACACACAACACTCGAGCGGATGATGAGGCGTGGAGAAAAACAACCACAACAACAGCATTCATGTGTACCCGCGTTCGACCCGACCACAGTTTGATGATAAGACGAGATAACAGCAGCCCTCTTATGTACTCCGGACACCTCGGGCTACGTACGGCGAGGCAGATTTGGAGCTGAAGTGCGTACATGGCGTTTAATGGGCGGTCCGATTGGACCACTTATTGGACGATCGAAGTGACCAACTGGGCGAAAACGCGCGCCATCCACTATATGCACGATTTGGCCGTTTATCTACACGCCGTTTAATTGTGTGAGTGGTGCATCTTCTTTCGCCAACTACTTTTTAATACCACTAGAGTTGGAGATATTCGAATCGAAATACCGATTAGAGCACAAATTCGATGCAGATCCGTCAGAACCAATCGATCGCTTCGATTTATTACCAGCTCAATTGGCACCAGCTTGAACCGGGGACAAATCTGTACCTTTACAATGCAAACAAACGGTTTCATAGATAGGGGTACTTCAGTGTTTACACTTTCTTTGTGCAACCAAGTGCTCGTGTGTTGGTTTTGCTTGTTTCGACCTTTCGAAAGAAAGCGTGTGCCCAAGGTAGAGCACGAAAAGAACTCAATCAACGATCAACGGGAATAACTTATGGTACTTTCGTTGCACAACTTGCAATAATTGGCGAATTTATTAGTTATCGCACTCATTTGAATTGTTTCTTGTGTCTTAAATGCGTATGTGTGTGTGTCTAAAGTGTTTGTCAGGTGTTTGAATATTTTTACTAAAGCTGGCTAAATGCTATATGAGTAACTGAAGTCAATTATTTCATTCAAGGATGTTCACCCAGTGGATATGGGTAGATGTCTAAGAAATTAACGTACTTATGCCGCGTTTTCATCGTCTCATGCTCGAATGTGAAGCTAGTGCATCGATCAGCTATTAATTAGATCATGTTGTACTGCTTAGAGCTTCATCTAAAGAGTGGTTCATTATTTGGTTCATTATTTTCTGAGCGAAGTAGACATTTATATGAAGATAATTGATGTTATTTTTTATCAACATGCAACAAATGATAAAATATTACTTTGTGAAGCCAAATACTAACAGTGAACGTCAATTGATGCCTCAAAACCTAATTCTAGCATGCTCCTTGCAAGATAAACCTTAAAAAGGGAGCGAGAATTGCATATCAAACCTCGTATTCTTCATTACCAAATGCTGATAAGCATTGAACGATTTAATAGCATTTAACAGTCTCTCGATCGCTTCCATCAAATATCCTTCCGATACTAACGAAAATATTTAATAATATTCTTCTTCTTCTTCTTAAATATTCGAGTGTAGATTATATCCTCCTGTATTAGATTAACAAATTTGTTCTTCTAAGTACATTCAGAGGCTTACTAACTCTTTGATTTGCCTTTCGACTTCTCTGAGTCATATTGGCCTGTTT
>KB673090.1:3918986-3997193 GCA_000349145.1 Anopheles dirus
CTCCTTCACTGTATCGTGATTTCGTTGTCCCTCATAAACCTCACTATTTCTCTCACTGTTTTACCGGATTTATCCTTCCAATTGTTTTTAAGTTTTTCCAAAGAGATATGTTTGATTTAATAATATTGGAAAATAGCATAGGTGCTAGTTTTCACGCTTAAATTCTATTGAAACGATTAAAACATTCGGTGAAAATATAAACAATGACTGTAGTTTTTTGCTCTGAATCTAGCTTTTGTAGACCGGTTTGGTTCTTTCCGGTTTCTTTCATACATTTCGAACCACGTACACCAAGTACGGCTAGAATTATGTTAGTTACTGTATACGTTTTCAATCTCTTGATCTCTAGAAGAGTCTTTTAATCTCTAGAAAACTTTTAAACAACACTTAGTTTTTTCAGCTTTGTTTTACTTATTTAATATATTTTTATACAAATTATGAAGTTGTTTAACAGATAAACTACCCTTCCAATAATCGCAACGTCGAAATAGCAAATTGAACAACAGTACATACTACCTAAAATACTACAAAATAACAAATAACTAAAATAACAAATTTATTGAGCTGATTATTGATGATTTTATTAAATTTATTGATGATTTTAATTTAAAGTAATACAGTGTATTACATGTATCATAGTTTCAAATAGTAAAGTATTGAAAACAATATTTACAAAACAATATTTTTACTCTCCAGTTCAATGCTCATTTTTAAATTTGAAAAACCTTAATTATGAAAAATAACGAAACAATTGAATCTTCGTAAGGACAAATCAACCGATTGCATCCTATTTTTTCGATAAGTTTTTATTAGTGGTTTTGCAAGTAAGGCTGGCTTGTAGTGTTCATACAATTTTTCTAATTAGTTAACTTTAGTAATGAACTTTAGTAATGACCAGGCTATGGCAGCACTACGTGCTCAATCGTGAGCGGATCAGGAAGAGAAGGATTGTTAAAAAAGTCGTTAATTATAAAAATGTTTAATAAATTTAACTACTCGTAAGTCAGATGTGTTTATTTTGCAAAATAATTTGAACGTTTAACTATCAGAATACGCGATCAACTTCGAATAAAACTCACAATCTCATGGCTATCTCAGCAAAACACTTCAGTTAAATTATTCTGCTCATTATCACCAAAACATTCTGATGATTCACCACGTCCATCGAGCGTACATGGTTATCTTTCAACAGGTGCGAGAAATAGCTTTTAATTAAAACTCGTGCCCTTCCTAGATTGTTTCTGCCATTACATTGACAAATCTCGTCTCTCGTCTCGTCTCGGTTAAACTCAGTTAACCACGGGCACCGTCACCACAAATGACATTAAAGCAGCGTGTGTTGCGCACCTCCTTATGCAAAGCAACTTAAAGTATCCCATTTCATCGACGTAACTCCGCAATGGTGATATCCGCATTCGTGGCACGAATGCGGCCTCGCGCGCCTTCGGTGTGTCCACCCCTCGGTGGTTTGCGGCGCGTTCTTCGCTCAGGACGACGGTCCACGGTGGGTTCGGTTTCGGCGAGCAGGAACCGGCACCCGGCCGGTCGTTATTTATTCGATTTTTGGCATTCGACAAGTTCACAGTTCGTTCTCGGCACCCTCGCCCCGCGTCCTCTGCGAGCCGTCGGCCGTGCCGGGACCGGCGCCGAGCGTCCCCGTTGGCCAATAAAATCGGACTGCCCTCGGGAGAATTCGCTGCCGGCCGGAACCAGGGACAGCGGAGCAGTCTATGCGACGGGCGACCGGCGGGAGTGTTTGTGGGAGAAAAGTTGATTCGTGTTTGAGCTACTTTCGGAATACGAAACGGTCGTTTCGTCCCGTTTGGCTGTGTTTCGGGCCGTCCAAACTAGAACCACCCCATGGCCCATGGCATGCCCGCCCGTTCGCCCTCGCAGCAAGAGTCGATCTATGTAGGCCGCGGCGAGAAACGGCGAAACGGTCGCCGAAACTTCGCTGCCAAGCGAAATGTTAATCATGGCTTGCTGCGTGTCTTTAAGCCGGCGTTTGACCTTATTCCGGAACGAGATCCAGAACCACGGGCGAAACGTGCGGCAGATGCTGGGAAAATGAGCCCCAAAACGCGAGTCGCGAGTTTGCTCGCGCGTTTGAGCAGTTCTCGCGCAACGCGTTCGTTTTGCGCGAGTCGTACAAGAATCACTCACTAACGATGACTGATTTATTGGCCAAGAAGGAAGCGGATTTGGATTAGATTTTTACGGCCACCGCTCCGATCGGACATTGTGTTTGGTGGATTTGGAAGTTCGCGTTTGCGTTTATTTCTCGTTTTTGGCTCTTCTCAACCTAAAGTTACCCAATTTCGGATGGGAATATGGCGAGGTAAACCTTGACACTGACTCAACAGGATGCTCGGTGGAAGGAACATCCAGAGTGCGGTGAGATTATGAGCATCCTGTTGCGTGTAATCAGACCGGTAGATAATCCTTTCCATCCGTTGCTGTAGTCGTGCGTTGCTGTAGTCATGTGTTTCCTTCACATGAAGGTGGGTCTTCATTATTTTTACGAATTAATCTAGGGCGAAGGTGGGAACGACAGAAAAAATCGCAATATATCATAGCCAGTTGCGTATAGTAACTGTTTCTTCGTTGCATTTGGCCTTATGAGGCAACATAATTGCTGTACAAAGTACTTTAACTAGCAAACAAGAAAACAAAGTACTTTCAATTCTCCAGATTATAAATTTCGCAATACTTTTGTCGCAATAATGTCTACGATAAAAATGATTTTTACCTATGTTCCAAACTGGTTCATGGCCAAACTTATTTATATGGAAGAAACGATTTAAACACGAGCTATTCGATGGTCGACATGGCAACATGAGATTAAAGAAATAATCACGTTTTATCAACATTGGATGCAAGCTAATAGTATAAATAAGTCTCTGGTAGTTTTCTTCTAATTTTAACACCATTTTCAAACATTAAAACATTAAAACTGGTACACAGGCTTCTGAAAATTGAAATAAAAACAATGTTTACATTTTTAAGGATGTTTCTTTAAATGTTCATTTATAGCGCAAAAAGTGAACAGAAATGCAAACCACGAACTAGTTTTACCTATTACTAGAGCTAGAACCTCCTGAAAACCTACCAGTTTCATCATTTATAATCCTACATATCAGAAGTATCGGACTATTTTTTGTTTCTACTGACACATTTACCCTACTGCTCGACCCTTGGGCAATATTCGTGGAGCAGTTTTAAATTACAAAAGTGTGCATGCAATTAGCGCTTGATGCACTAGACTGCAACATGCCGCATGGATCTCTTTTCTATAGAAAAAATAAGTATTTTTTTACTTTTTTTCGCTATTTTTTATATTTGTTTAATATAAATAACAGACGAAAACATATAAAAGTGATTGTTCATTGTTTCACAACTGAAACCGCCTGGTCGGGAGTTGCTGCCAGAATGAAAAAGAAAAACGCATTGTTATCTTAAGAAGCTCTTTAACATCTAAATCGCAGTTAGGATTCAGCCCACGGGCCGGACATCGCCACTCATGCTCTATGGGAGCTCTCCTACAGGAAACTGCTCAACCACAAGTGGATTTAAAGACAGAAAAATATGTTCCACACAAACAATCAACAGTTTCCAGTAAAGGTTTCGACAATTTTAAAGAAAATTTCATTTTACAAAAACAGACAGACTACACATAGATTTCGTAATGCAAACACAAAGTTTACAAAATCAGCAGAAATAAAGAACGAGCAGAGTTAAAGTAGAACAAAACCAAGCACAGTAAAGCACAAAGGATAAGCACAACTTTAGTTCATTTCAATCGCGGGCAGCCATGTAATTTGAGTGCTATAAGTTTTGAATCACTCCAGCTCCATCCTCAATACAACTCCATTACAATGGTCGGTTCAACTAGTCGTCACCAACGAGCTAGCCGTCGATGAGGCACCGAAATGCCATTGCTCGCACCATTTCGACATCAATTTACACCCGCACGGTTCCTCCGTCCTGCTCTCTTCGGTGGAATTCGGATCAAGATCGACCATGGGGAGCGCACACTCTATGCGCGCATTGTGCAACCGAACCATCTCCCCCGAGCCGACCCGTGGTTTGCCAACTTTGCTCCGTCCAATGCCGTTCGTGTCATTGTTCGCTTCGCGCTACGTTTCCCGTGCGTGTCCCGGAGTCCTCGAGGGCCCACATCCAACAGCAATTACACCGTGGGAACTATCGGAATGCGCATCAATTAATTCTCACTGGCGTGTGAAACTATTAGCACCTTCTGGCAGCGGCCCAGGCACCCCTAGGTCTAGGATTTGTTGTGGAGGTACGGGAGTACGGCACCCACAACACAGCTCCACCCGCGGTCCAAAGCGAGGAAATGGATTCGGCTGAGATTAAAGAAACACCCTAGGCAAAAGCAAGATGGCGGCCTGCCGTTCCACAGCCTACTGTGGCATTTCACAGCCCGCCGGTGAGTGGCACGGTGAGACTTTCATCCACCACCTGCCTGGACGCTGGAAGTGGGGACGACAGGAAGATAATCTTCCGAAAGGCCAAGGTGCATGCGGTCCGTCCCGCATCAACGTTTTCTCCATCGTACATGCCATCTCCGAACAGAAATTCCAACTCCCGGCAGTGTTCTCGTTACTACGGAATCTATACTTTATTGAGTTGCTTTCGTGAGTCTCTACGCTCAGTAATGTGTTTTCTGTTGTGTCGGTGTGTGTGTTGGTGTGTTGGTGTGTGTACAATTGTTTAATCGATTTCCTTTGTTACAATACTTCCCTACCGTATGCCCCTATCGCAACGCTAATTTCTTCGCCATTTTTGTGCCATCACAAACCTTGCGGGCACGATCTCTTAGAGATGAATCTCAAAAAATAGTAAACGTAAGAGGATCGGTACAGTGCAGTAGCAGTAGTAGCGGGGAGTGACGGGGAAGTTGGGAGCGAGGAACAGGTTCGAAGGCTGAAGGTGTAAGCGTGGAAAGCCACTATCCTGCACGTCACCCCGCGGGCGTCCGCTCGTACTCCCCGGACGCCCCAATCTTTACAAACTAATAACACGCAACGCAACGCAGCGGATCCTGCGTCTCGCTCGCTTTTCCGTCCTTTGTTATATATATTTTACAGCGCACCTTAGCTTAAAGAAAAACACCTTTCGCCACACGGTTGACGGGCTGACCGTGGGAATAATAATAATAATAGTCGTTATAAGCTAGCAATAGGTTTTAATAATACTCCGGCGAAACCCGCAGGATCCGCCCGTTCGGCTCGCACTCGCAGTTGACGAGCCAAAGAATGCGTTATTAGGCTAGGTTTAAGATTAAAAGTATATCCTTTCCTTGTTTTTTACATTGCACGTGAATTAAGTGTTACTAGTGTGTGGGGTTTGTGTGTGTTTTTGTTTGTTTGTTTGTTTGCAGCGCTTCTTCTCCTTACTGAGGTCGCTGCGCCGGCGTCTTCGCTCGGTTCCGGATGTAGCGCGGTGCCGTTGTTCTTCGCCTGTACCTACATCTTATCTGATCGCAGCGATAGTAAACTATCGGCCGATACGTCGACCTATAAAAGCACCCGCCAACACGTCCGGGTACCGGGCAGCCTGGTGCGGTCTTGTACAACACAGGAACGAAGCGACGGATCGTTCGCAAACGGCCTGAAGGTCACTTAAAACTCTCCCCGACGGGGCGGTCGGGCACCGGCAATAAATAAAACCGCCGCAGGGTCCGCGTCCGGCGCTCAGCCACATCACATTATGCTCAGCGAGGACGGCGGCACCTGCGAGGCGGCGGCCGCGGCGGCCGCGGCCTGGCTGAGCTGGTGCTGCGAGGTCGGCACCCCGAGATGGGGGTGCAGCGCCGGATGGTGGTGGCCCGGATGATGGTGCAGGCCCATCGAGCCCATGCCCATGCTCATCGCGCTCATCTGGTGCAGGTGCGACAGGTGCAGGGACGGCTCCAGCTTCGGCTTCGTGTCCACCAGCAGGCCCTGGGCGCCGTGCACGTTGCCGTGCGCCTGCGAGTGGGCCGCCACCAGCGACTGGCCGCCGAGCCCACCGAGCCCGCCGCCCCCGATGCCGCCGCTGCCCGTCTCGGCCTTCTTCTTCTGCTTGCGGTCCTTGGCGCGGCGGTTCTGGAACCAGATCTTCACCTGCCGCTCCGACAGCTGCAGGTTCTGGGCCAGCTCCGACTTCCGGCGGATCGTGATGTAGCGCGTGTAGTGGAACTCCTTCTCCAGCTCGAGCCGCTGCTGGTCCGTGTACACCACCCGGTACTTGTCTTTCGTGCGTGTCTTCCCTGTGGAGGTGCGGAGAGAGTGGAAAAGAGGCGCGGTTTAGTTGAGATGTTCCTGAGATGGGGATGAGGCAGAATGTTACTGTAGCGCCTGGGGCCGCTGAGCACGAGTGAGTGAGAGAGCGAGAGGAACGAAACATAAAAATTCCGCAGAATGAACCGCGCGCGATGATAAAAAATTGTTTGTGCATGGCTAACTAGACGCTGCAGTCTTTCCGTGCCTTGCAGGCGTGTGGAGCAACCGGAGAAGGCGGCGACGGCAGCGACGTGGAATGTGTCAATAGGTAATTGTTAATGACAACTCATTTTCGTGTTAACAAGCGTGTTATGGCTTCGCGCGGTTAAAGGTGAGGAGACCCCGAGTCCGGGCGTCGGACGGAACCGGGCGCGGGCTTGTACGTGTGTCAATATTTAACTACCATCGTTTCCAAAAGGGAACGCAACGACCGTGCTGCCCGTCGCGCACGGTGGTGGTGTGTTTTCCGTTTCGGTTGATCTATTTCCAGCCCCACACCTTAACCCGCCCGCCGGTACACCTCCGGGCGGCCGGGTGTCCGTGATAAGCCGCAGCGCCCCGGGCATGTATGTTTGTCGACTCCACCGCGCTCCAAAGATTAGGGATCTCGGTGACGGTGATGGTGCGTGATCGCAGCGCAGGGACCGGGTGGGGAGTTGATCTTATCGCCAACCATCTTGTCCGTCCGTCCCGGGACGCACCGACGACTTTTTTTCTTCTCCACACTCGAAACGGTAAACATTGCTACAGTTTTGTGTATGTGTTTTTTTCTCTCTCTCCTGTTTGGTTCGCCGAATTCCGGAGTGTAGTGTCAAAACTAGCCCGGCTGCCAAATAAACAGACACCTAGACGTAACTCTGCGCCAACTCGGATGCTAGGAGCAACCGTGGCCCACGTGATTGCGGTGTTTGGGAAGATGTCACCTAATGAGTGCAAAAACTCACACGGCGGAGAGGAGAACGCTCCAGGTCTGGTATGCTTGTCCAGGAGATCAAAGCTTCCAATATGCAGCCATATAAGTTTTTCAACAATTTGCTTTAATTAGTATCCCTCTTGAAACTGGTGAGATATTTGCCTCTGCTTCTTCACAAAGCAAACAGAACCTTCATAAATAGTATCTCGATATACAAAAATAAACAGTCTAATGTTTCATGTTTCAATAAAAATCAAACACGACTTGGACGATATCAAAATTTAAAGTTGCCTTTTAATGTTGCCTTCTATCAGGTTCCGGAAAGGCCTACTAGATTTAAAACTTCTAAGAAAGTGAGTTTTGCTATCCGTCAAGAGATGGCGTCACTCGATCTAGGTTGCAGTGACACAATAGCCTAGGATTGCTATGTTTCCTGGAAAATATACTTATATTTCTTAATGATTGCTGCAATAAAGATTCAAACGAATGTCGAAAATCAAGACTTCAGAACTTAGAGATATATCCCTCAGTTCTTAGTTGGGAATTTTCGCTAAAACAAATATGAACATTAGATCTTAGATAGCAGATGTTATAGCTTCAGTGCGCAATACGCAATACTATACGTGACCACCAAACTTCCGATCACGTCTATGGTAACTTCGATGCCATTTCCTGGTTTTCGGAAACAATCAGCGAAAAGGTCAACCTGTGTCGATTCGTCACGTGGAAGGAAGTACACACGCACACAGGAAGTAGCAAAAAAACACCGTCACCGAACCGTGCCACGATGACGACGAAGTCTTGCGCGACGACGACAGAAGGCGACACAAGCCGTCCAGGCAGACAGATAAGTTCTCGTTTCCCAGCGCCGTATCTTCTTTATCGCCGTCGTTGGGCTTTTTTGTTAATATGGCCTGACATAAAGATAACTCGTGCGGCTGCTTCGCAACCCGTAACCCCAACCCCCGCCGGTTTAATTGCTCGTCCGTATCTGGCAGATTGCCCGCAAAACCCGTACCCGATTGCTGTAATGAAGGCGGGAAGAACAACTCGACGACTTGGGTATTCGGATTCGGGTCTAGGTTAGGCCGTAACTGGTTCACGGGACGTCCGGATGGGACGCATCGATCACTTGAATCGCACCGGATACATGGGCCTCCCCCCAATCGCGTGCGATTATTATTAGCTTCGAAATGAAGTGCGCTCGGTGTGCATTTTTTACTTTCAAATACCTCGAGACAGCAAATTCGTTCCAAAGAGCCACATGGGCATCCAACAGCCGTGCCTAATCTGTGTCAAAGTGTTTCCCAATCCGATCTTTATCGCCTTGGCACGTTGTGTGAAGTTTTTGAGGTGAAGGGAAATTCACGGACCGCCGGGCATTGGCAGAGAAAGAGTGAACGGACCTGGACCCCGCTCCAGGAGACTCACTTCAAACGCGCACCGCTCGCGCCTTAATCCGTGATAACGGAAAATAACCCTTTCGCCGGTTACCTCAAAGTGATGCCGGTGTCTTTTTTGCCGCCGCCGCCGCCGCCACGGCCGTGATGATGTGTTTTTCTCTTCGGCTAGTTTTTCCGGCACCGAAACCGTCGGGCCGGCTAATCGTTCAAGCGTCACCGTGACCGTTACTGTAACTGCAGTTTCGAAAGTCGCCATTTCCACGGAGGAACGTAATTGCCAATTTATAGCCTTCTGCCTAGCGGTCCGTGAAGGTGAATTGGAAAGTTGCCTCACACGACCGAAGCCGGGTGTCGATTGGACGCACTGGGTGGCGTAACCGTGCCTGTTTTGGACCCTGGAAAAGACTTCCCCACAATTGCACCGCAACGTCGAATCAGTCTGTTACTTCATCTCGGCTCGGGTTCGCGTCAAAAAGCGTCCACCGCTGGAAATCCTCACGCAAATATTGGCCCCCTTATAATCCCATCCCAAACCTGCCGCGAGATCTTCCGATTAAGCTTTCTTGCGGCTGGCAATGTGTTGTACGCTGCTGCTCACATTTCTCAGCCACCACGTCCAAGGAGGCGGGAGCAAAAATATTAAACTCAAGCATTAAACTCAAACGGAAATCAAAGCATGCCGCCTCACGTTTTTTTTGTTGGCTCGGATCCCACCCCAGAAGCCCACCGGCACCGGAAAGCCCCACTACGGGCGATGATTGATAATATCGATTGACAAATGGATTAGGGTGCCTTTAAACGGCTGCGCCGACAAAAAAGCATATGCGCCCGGTAATCCACACGGATAACAACCAAATTTGCCTGCCCCGGGATGTTTGATGTTGCCTCGGGCCGTCTTCTGTTTATCCAAGCATCAAAGTAGCTGTGCAACATCAAAGGAACACACACACACACTCACGCGATATGTTTGACACGCTTTGTTCCGTTCGAAGTCGTAGTCGCATCGCGCGTTCTATTCTCCTGCTGCCTGCTGCCTGCGAGCTGCTGTGGTCACAATGTCTGACGTGTTGGGGCTTTGGGGCGGGAATACACACCTCCCCAGGCTAGCCGGGGTGACCCTTATCGTCGGGTATCATCCGGGGTGTGCGGAAGAAAGAAAACGAACCCACCAACCGTCTCTGCGGTGCTTGCCTTTCGGGAGCTTCTTTATCGTTTCTGGACCGAGGGTGGGATTAGACCAGGCGGGGTGAAAGAGGGGTGCACGGGGAAGATTTCGCTGGTGGGGTCCAACCCGCGGTCTCCGGGTCGACCTCTAGCCCTGCCGTCTCTATCTCTCCGCCTGGTTTGTTTGTGTGCGCGTGAGACTCGACGCGAAAGGAATCTCGGCGCATCGTAAATAATTACTCCGTAATCTAGTGGCAATAAAAGCATTAATACTTTTATGATAAATATCAATATAATAATGGATATCAATTTTTATTTTGGGCCATATATAACGGAACCGCCTCCGGTGTGGTTCTCGGGTGATACTGGAGACCGGAGAACCTGCTGGTAGTGTGTCTACCGAGGACTTCCCGTCACTACCTGCGATTTTGCGGCTGTTTGTGTTCCTTTTTTTTTTGTTTGGTCCACCTTCGACAGTGACAACATCGATTGTGAGACACCTTGGAACCTTTCTTTTCAGGCGAAATTGAGATGCGAAAAGTGTCACCGACCGCCGAGAGAACCTATCAGCACGTTCCGTAATGGTTCGAGTGACAATTTGGACATGATACGCTCAAATCATCACCCTCATAACGGTGGGTAGATCATGTGTCGGAGAGACGCAACAGGACAATCCCGGCGTCCCCCGCAGGGATAATGGTTGTATCACTTCATTCGTTACGCACTCCCCGGGGAGAACTTCATCATATCACGCAGCGGCCCTCCCGTGTGCCCCGGTCTGTGGTTGTCCGCAGCCGGCAGCTACCAGCGAACCCACGGGGAGTTGTCGAAAGGTACCTTTTGCCTTCTGGCTGGTGACACGATGGGAAACTGCCAACCCAGTAGGTCCAAGGACAATGCGACTTCGTTTGACCAAACCGTATGCGGTTTCCTGTGTGTTTATGTTTGTGTCAAGGAGTTTGTTGCGTAACAAGCAAATGTTTGCAACTCGGCCCGAAAGTACAACGAAGTTTCGTTCCGCTGTATGGGCGTGCTGGTGAAGGGAACCGTCGAAGGCCATCGTGCCAAGGACATTCTCGGCCTCTTAATGAAGGTCTTAACGTCGTCGTGATCGGTCGGTGGGCTCACCGAATGGAGAATGGTCACGAATTTTGTCACGGTAGGCGTATTATGTGGAATGCATTGTTCTTCACGGGAGTAGTTTCAGTAGCGCACCGTAGGAGGTCTTCTTTCGCAAACAAACCCACTCTCCGCAATATCATCTGGAACTGTTTCGACTGTTAAAACACCTTGAAATTTGTACCCAGCTTCGCTTGAATGCCTTGAGAAGCGTTTTCAAATGAGTTTGTGTTAAGGCAAAGGACGCTCTATGTCATCACAAGTAAGTCTGTTCGCAATTGTTGTTAAATATCGACCCAAAAACCAAATTTTGCTTGGAAAATGTATGTCTTCTTGAGAAGATTATTGAGAAGAGCTGACTAATCTGATTTAAATAAGTGAAATGAAAAAAAAAAGAATATAAATTGTGTAAAAGGGGTCTTAATATTGGTTGTTTTTATATTGTTTCCATTTCTGTAACACATAATCAGAGTGTTATAACTTGATATGCTTTTATTAGAAATATTGTGAAGGAGTTAAAGTTTGAAAAATCTTTCCCAAACGTTGCTCTGACAATAACGTTTCGTTATTTCTAACAATTCACGTGTTAATTTTGTATCACAAAGTTGAAAACATCGTTATGAAAAGCTATATTTCAATGTTGTTTTTTTTTTAATAAAAGAAACTTCAATGTGTAGCTAATAAAAAATTAGGTTGTAAAAAACGAAGTTGTGCATGAATATAGCAAAAATGAATGATCACATTTAAATCCCGAAGGCTTTAACATTTTTTTCGATGTATAAACAAATAATTTAGAATTAAGATAAACACAAAACTACACCGAAAAGTTCGTTGTAGTTTCTCGAGTGTCGCCTCATACAATCAAACAAGAGACACTAACTCCTAATCGCGTTTAAATTTATTCTCCCAAAGCCCACATTGTCCCCTTAACCGATCGACCTCCCTAGTTTATGAATAATAAAAACAAACAATAAAATGCGGTGCTAAAGCCAAACTGGCCAGGACATCTAGGAGAACGTGTGACTTGTTTGTGTGTGCGTGTTGTGTATTTGTTTGTGTTTATAAATAAAGTCACTCTCTCTCTCTCTCTAGATCCTCTGGCCCACCACAAACGACTACTTATCTCATCGCACTTAGTCTCGCTTCGAACATAAACCAGTCTGGCTGGAAACTAGTCCTCTTTCCGAGGAGCAAAGGCAGAAGCAAGTAAGAAAAAAACTATCGCAACCCTAACCAGCTTTATTCGACGCGACAGAACTCACGAAACAATCGTAAAGCGACGCGGTGGAAAGCGCTATAACACACTCACACGCGCGCACGCCCTCACCACTCCGGAATGTCATTTTCCACCGGCCGAACCAGACCGTGAAGACGGGAAACAAGATGGTTCTGTCGTCATGGCAACGCACCGAGCGAGCACTTATATGTCGGTGGATAGTTTCACCTTTCGGGCGGCTGCCTTCATGGCCACCACCAGAGACCCGGGCCAGAAATATCACCCGTTTATGGAGCGCACGCGAGAAGCGTTTATCGGAAGACGAAGGACGGCGATCCATTTCGGGCCCATTTTGGAAGCGTTTCCGCTCAGACACCGCGAGTCCCTTTACGGACGTTTAAGGACCAACTATTTATGCCGTCCTAATGTTTACGATCATGGCCGTTGGGTGGGCTGTAAACGAATAAAATCCGGCAACCGGCGTTCCGAGTTCGGAACGAACCGAGGCAGGAAGGTAAATCTGGGCGGGTGGGTTTTCGGGAAGCGTTCGGGACGACTGGAGCGAGGTGGTCAGTGGACGACAAATCTATTATCGCACTGTTATATTGCCGTGTGGCGGCTGTGTCTGGTGTGGCGGGATCGCTGACGAAAGACACACCGATAGAAGGGGAAGCGAGAAAAAAGCGTCCAAAACACGTCCCAAATAGAGTGATGACCAGTTGTCTAATCGTGTGGGAGATCATTTTCTACCATCTTCCCTGTGGTGACGAACATTTTTCTACAACCAACAGAAAAAAAATAAATCAAAATTCATTCGCCTTCTGCCGACATTCGCCAGAAAGAGGGGCGCAATTATCGTTACGCTTTAATTCGTGCCTCCACGGCACAACTCGATTTTCGGTTAATTTTTACAATTTTCCCCCCGGGACCGCTTTCGGTTGCCGGTTCAAGTGCGCGCGCCTGCCCCGGCGACGATGACAGATAGTCGTTGTCATTTGTCACGTTTTCCAACCCACCACCCACCCCTACTTCTGCTGCACTGGTTGTTTTTAGGGAAGGTTTTGCACGCTCCCATTAAATTGTTCCCGTACGTACGAACACGAACGTGGCGTAGGGCTGGGAAGATCATTTTCTTGAGCAGAGTGTGAGAAAGCGAGAGGGATAGAGCAAAACAACAGCAAGCTACATTTACATATCTTGTACCATCGCCGCCGTTATGATGCTGCTGCTCCGGGGCAATCACCATAGCAACGGGAAAGCAAACCTCTTCTTGAACATGAAGGACACACCATTCGTACCGTTCGCTTCGGACGGTGTTCCGCTGTGTTCGGTCGCGCGGGAAAGACCCCGAGGGCCGAGGGAATGGCCACAGAACGACCGACCGGCGTCCCTGGACCCTTGCGGAAGCGGCCGTGTTGGTGTGTCTGCCGATCTGCTTTGATCTGCGGACGGAGAACCGGTACCGGGTAGGATGCATTTGCGCGGGCGTTCAATTATGTTGTAAAACCATTCCATCCTGGCCAACCTTTTCCGGGCCGAAGTTCGGGCGAGAAATCGCATCTGCATTTCTTCGCGCGCGCTGCTGGCAGGCATGTTTATTTAGGAGCTCGAGGTGAACCGTGATAGTGTTGCCCGTTCAAGAGGCTCTTTTTTATTGGCCTATATCTGGAGCTGGAGGGGATTTTTGTACCTTTTGCAAAGGCAAAACAAGCTTTCTGCTCGTCTTGTTGTTTTGTGTAACGGCGCACATCCTGCTTGTTAAACAGCAAACCGATTGTATCAACTTACTGGCACGAACGTACATCTGACCGTGTTTCTTCTTCTCCTTCTATCACTCGCTCGGACACTCTTCTGGAATCGACTTTCATTTGCTCCACAATTTCATAGAACCCAACCGATCAATCTGTGGGGGGATCGACTCGCGATGATTGATAGCGTGACCAGGGCCAGGCATTGTTGATCCTGCCGTTTCCTGCGGAAATCCTCAAGCTTGAACGCTCAAGCGTTACGCGACCCAACCCCAGGGCGCACACGGTGAGTGAAAGAATTTCGGGTGGGATTCGAAAAATCGATTAATCAAACCACCCTGTCAGTGTGATAACGAACGAAACTTGCGGCCCGCGCTCCCTCGTGCCGAAAAACTTTAATGACGACGGCGATGACGGCCATCGGAGCAGGCAGATAAGCGGAAGAGAAGAAAGAAAAAAAAAGAATCCAACCAACACATCCAAGTGCGCCCGGAGTCAGGCGGACTCCACGGAGCGTGGAGCGATTCCGCCTCGACTGATTAATCACGGGAACGAGCCTGAGAGCCGCACCGTATGGTGTGGCGTGTCGGTGCACCGGCCGCACAAAATGGCGTCCATTATTCGATTGTTTGATCGATTATTGCGCAGTTGGGCCAGCGCGAGACCGTGTCCCTAGATTAGAGCGCGAGAACACATTCGGGGTCTGTGTTTTAAACCGCGCGACGATACAGACGACTGACAGCGAGCCGGTTGCGTAAGCTCATTGATATTGTGCCCGCGATTTCGGGGCGTATTTTTCGGAATTTCCCAACGTTTCTTCCACTGTGTGTTGCCGTTTTTGCCTTCGTTTGCCACGTTTGGAGACGATGGACGCACACGATAAGATTGCTCCGTCGCGGGAGGAACGGGTCGTGCTCGCTGTTTGAATATGGAGTTCGCAAACGTTGCACGCAAACGCGCTCAATCGCGTCCCATTTCGATGCATCGAATTTTAATGATTTATAGTGCGAAAGTCCCCGTGCAAGCAATCGTTCGAGATGTGTGTTTGCGCTGGGTTTACGTTTGAATCCTCCCCCAGGGAGCGCCTCAGCATTATTGAAACGATTTATGATCGATTTCGGGTGCGTTCAGGGTGCACGCTGAGTCAAAGTCAACATGCGCTCCCCGAACGCGACCATAACTGCACTTTTGGAAAGAAGATATAGTTGGAGCGTTACCTGCGGAAACTCGGTAGTGAACGCACGCCGGGGACAACAACGCAACGGTAGCGAATGGCACAAGAAACGCACACCAAAAGGGACAAATGGAAGGGGAGCAACCCGCGGCCTGTCCAACGGTCTGACCGATACTTACATTTTCCTGCAAAAATGCAAAAGGGGCCCAAGAAAGAGAGAGAGAGAGAAGAGAGAGAAGAAGAAAAAAACATCATTAGCACTCTTCGATTGTGAGGGTGTGTGTGTGTGTGTTTTTTTTTTCATGTTTTCAACAACAAACTGTTTGTGTGCTGATTAATCATCGTGTGAGCAGCGATTTTGGTGAGGAAAACTCAGCGCGTGGAAAGCTGTTCCTATTTTTGTACGAAACCGAACACAAACACGCAACGCAAACGGGTGAGGAAAGATTCAAACGGTGCGGTGTAGCAGCAGCAGCAGAGTCAAATGGTGGTGGTAGAGTGCTTTTGTACAATATGTTTTAAGCTAGAAGTTCATTGGATTACCGTGTACTTTTTTTGTCTTCAAATATTATAGAATAAATGCATAAATATGTTTTCCTTCATACAGTGCTTCAAAATACAAGCAGGACACCTTAGTTATATGCTGTTCAAATTGAGTATAGTGTATTAGGGAACAATTTGAAGCTTTTCGAAGGTATATTCGGAGAAAACTGCCTTTCATGACGCTTATTATGATTGCAACAGAAAATTGGAACAATTGTGTCCGAACGTCTGAAAAATGCACCAAACGTGACTGTTGGAAACATAAAGATTTGTAGTAATTCTATGTTCAGACATTGCTCTTGATAGAAGCCTACCAATTAAAACAACTTAACAAATAAAAAAGCAAGAAAACAAAAAAAATTATATTAATTTTGAGAAGAAAATCACTAAAGCGTGCTTCAAAGTGCCATAAAAGTATTTTCTAAATGAATTGATAATATAAATTGTCTACTGCCCTGCTATTATTGAAAACAGAAATAGTATTATCAAATAAAAGTTTTGTATTGATGGAATAAACATGATTTCCAATAGTAATAGTGACAGAAAGCGTAATGAACTAATTGATAGTATATTGGATATGGCTTGAACATAAGAAAACGAGGCGAAAAAAACAGTAAGAAAGATAATCAGAAAGTGAAGTATACTCTTTTTGAGTGACGGTAAGTGTTGAATCAGTGTTGAAACACATCTTAATGAAAATTATTGAATATGGAAAGACGAAGATATACGATGATTCTACGTATTTTGTACTTTGAGATTTATGTGATTTATGTGACTTTGGCTCAATTTATAATTACGTTTTGTTATCAATATTGTTACATCGACCATACAACATACATTCTGTTGTGAATATGGCCTGTTTTTATTGGAAAAATTATCAATTTTAAAGATAAGGTTTAAAGAAATTGCTGAATTCAGTTTATGTTTTACAAAATTAAATATTGGAGTATAGCAATTGGAATAGTGTATCGTTTCATCTTCAATTGAGAGGTATTATTTCCCCACATGTTATTAAAATTTGACACCCTGTCGGACGCTGGCGCCATATTATGATTTTATAAATATTAGATTCGGAGACATGGTTTGTCACAATGTTGTTCTATGATGAATGCTCACTTGTGTATTCTAAATTATTATATTTAACTTTAGCGTAAATGTTTGCAAACCATTGAAACGAACGATTTAAAGTCCCTCACAATCACACAACTTTACACTGAAAAGCGCTACAGCAGCACAAAAACAACTTTTATCGTCCCTTTGATCCCCTTGGTTAATCAAAAACATAATTACGATCCGCATGAAAATCTCACCCATTGCCATCCACTGCACAGCCAAAGAATAAGTTTCCCTACGCGTCACAGGCCATCTTACAGAAGTCATAGAAACACTCGCACACAAACACACACACACGCGCACGACAATCTCTCGAGAGAAACGGTTAGTCACAAGCTCACAACTACCAGCAGACAAACCACGGAGCAGAGCAAGCAGCAGCAGCAGCGATCCAAACCCACAACAAGTTCGGGGTCTAGTGCGTTTTAATGGGCTCCTTTGATTTGATTTGGTTTTATTTTCCGTTTCTTCCTCTTCCCATCGCGCGTTTCGATCGGAGTTGGTTTTCTACTTCAGATTTAAGCTGCGTTCGCTCGCTTCCTTTCTTCCCCTCCCTTTCTTGCTTATAGGAAACTTTATCCCAACACCGAGTGCGGGGATGGATGGGGGGAACAGAGTTGGAGTCGTAAATATTAAATGCCATAAAAATATACATAAAGGCGAATAAATTAATAGCGATACGGTTCGGTTTTCCGAACCGTACCCGTGGCTTAAAGTTTTTTTTTGGACAACGAAGTCGAAGCTCTCGTTTCGGAGCGGAGAGTCGAATAGTTCGCTGTTGGTAGTGGTAGTAGTAGCTCG
This sequence comes from Anopheles dirus, assembly GCA_000349145.1. Lineage (NCBI taxonomy): Eukaryota > Metazoa > Arthropoda > Insecta > Diptera > Culicidae > Anopheles > Anopheles dirus. The sequence continues at coordinate 3,936,468 of KB673090.1, forward strand.
CCGTTTCACCCATTCCCGGCCAGGTCAGGGTCGGAATGGATTGAGGAAGCGGAGGAGACGTTGAATTCCTAATTAATATTCCAACGCAATGCCACGGCGAGGAGGTGGACGGGCCCGAAACTCAGGCCCCGGTTTGGAGGAAATCAAACTGCCTTGCGGGGAGGGATTCGAGTTTTTGGCCCAGCGCGATAGAAAACGGGGAAACAAAGAAAGACTCCCGCCTGTGCTCCCCTATTGTTTCGTGCCGTGCACTTCCATTTTGTGCGCGGTGCATTAGTTTCGCCGGAAAGGTGATCGGTGAGGTCACAAAATGGTTCCCCGTGTTAGGGAGAGTTGGAGTTTTTGTTTTTGTACAGCTTGCCATCACGCAGGGAACGTTAAAAAGGCTACGTGGGTGTGGGGTTCGCACAAATCCGATCAAAATACGAAGGCAGGACGGAAATGGACTGTTTGATGTGGTCTGCACTCGTGGGTTTAAAGAAAGAAACTATCACAAAGCATGCGGCGGATGTTGAAATTGAAATGCATGCAAGAAACGCCACATTGATCGAAGAACAGTAGGTAAAAATTGAAATGATTATGTTCATACCGCCAGCTTCCACCGGAGCGAAGTCTTGCAGGGAGGGCGCCGAGCAGATGTTGATAAGGCCTCCTGGCAGTGCAGGAACACACATTATCCACAACACATCATCGAGAAATAGAGATGGAGAAATTTGCGATTTAGAGAGTGTAGAACAGTTCCAGGTTGAAGATAGAGATGTATAATCCCCAAACGGAGTCCGGCGTTTTAGGGCAGGCAGTAGAGTTGAGTATCAAGAGTATTTGAATAACACGAATATAGAACTTTTCTTAAGAACAAACATGCGAGGAACGAAGTAAGAAAGCCAAAAAAGGGAGAAAAAAAAACAATACACGCCGTCTGGTGTAACGCTAGAACTAGAGCAGACTGCTAAACAAAACGTTTTGCTTCGAAACTAAAGAGAAAGAACAACAAAACTACACGCCATTCAATAGTAGCAAGTGGCAAACGAAATTGGACGCTAATCGGCAGCGGCAACAACGCCGGCTACCGGCGGCCCTAATGGAAATGGTTGCGCACACCGCGCCCCGAAATGGACCCATTTCCGGGGTGCTAATGGAAAGCGCAACCAGCGGAAGACTTCGCGGCTTCTTTCTTGGCGGTAAGTGTCCGAGTGCTTCTCGGAAGGAAGATCGGCGTTCCAAAGGCAGAACGCAACCAGCCCCTCTGGATGGCAGCTGTCAAGCAAACGTGCGTGCTACAGGGGGCGTCGTCATGGGTGACGATCGCCATGGAAACGGAAAATCCGGACCCGGTTTGGGTGGAAGCGAACAACGACGTGCAAGAGCACGGCCAGAGACGTCCCGCTAGGAAGGACATTCCTGTTTGGCTGTTGTTCTTAAACTTCTTGTTGTGCTTGCAACCATTTTGTTATGGTTGCATGTGTCGACACACACACACACACACACACGCCGAGGAACACTTGGGAGTAGATAAATCAGCCGGATCGATAAAACGGAAAACCGTACCGCGACGTACGGTTATTGAAAGGATGGCAAAGTTTTATGCGTTCGGAAAGTTTGGAAACACACGGCGTAAAACTTGACGCTCTCGACGTGAAGTCGCATCGGAGGGAGATAAGAACACCGACCGTCCCAGGCTCGTCGTCAGCGTGCAACGAGATCATGCGTTGGACATAAATCAATCCATTTATTCCGGTTCTACTTCTTGAGCTGAAGTTGCTCGTTCTGGATGTTTAATGGCCTCCAGTTTGATGGTTTTCCTTCTCTCTCTCTCCATTGCTGCCGTCAGCCTCCTCAGCCTCACTTGGATGAGATGCTGCAGGAGATGCTGTGGGACGTATCCATGGTGACCACGACCGCCGGGGGTTTATGGAATGTTTTGGGTAATAAATTCTCTCCCAGTCGGGCCCACTCTCAGGCTCCGGGGGATATATTCGCTCGAGAAATCTGATGATGTGCTGACGGTTCATAAAATGGGGTGGTTTTCGAGTGCGGATGGGGCGGTCGGGCAGGAAAAACGCCCGTAAAACGCCGTGCAAGCATAATGAGGTGCTTTTATTGAATAAAAAAAATAAGTTACACGCACACATTTCTCACACGCGGAACTACATGCGAAAAGCGATAAAGAGGGCAGCGGACTTATATCGTTCTTCACTTCAGCCGTGCCCGAAGGCACCTATACGTCGTGCGGGATGTTTTGTTCTTGTGTTTTTACAACCCCTTAGCCGCGATTTACATGCACTGACGCGCGCGTAGAGAGTGTTGTGAGAATGTACAGTGGAAGAAATGGAAATAAAATGTACAAATAGCACACGCGGAAAACAAGGAACAAACCGGCAACGGCCTCATGCACTCAACACACAGCATGCGCGTGGGAAACAAAAGGGAAAAGAGAAAACATTCTGCAACCGGACCGGTAGCGAATGATGCTGGAACTAACCTGGATTCGGTTGACTCTGGTAGGACTGCTTCTTCATCCACTCGTACGGGCTCTTGACCGGCGTCGGGCGGGGTGTGATCTGCGGCGAGGACGATCCCGTCGGGGCGCCCGGGCTGGACATGTCGCTCCCGGACACCGTGATCGGCGGCGACGGTATGCTGTGCATCCCATCGCCCAGATGGTCCGCCCCGTTGCCGCCGCCTCCACCACCACCACCACCGCCGGCGTTGCTACCGTGATGGAGGTGATGGTGATGGTGGTGATGCAGTGGGTTGCCGCTCTGGCCCACCAGATGGTGCAGGCTGGGGCCACCGGCCCCGGGTCCACCGCTTCCGCCCGTTCCGCCACCCCCGCTGCCACCACCACCACCCCCGCCCGGTGTGAGGCCGAGCGCGGTTTGCGGCGGGGTGGGAAAGTTCTCGTGGCCACTCCAGTCCGGGCTGGACTGCGGGTGGAAGACGGGATGTGGGTAGTACATGGGCTGCGGGGACGACTCGCCGTCGCCGAGGAACTGGTGGCCCGGCTGGTGCTGGTAGTTGCTCGGATACCAGCCGGACGTGGCCGAGTACGGCAGGTTGCCGCTGTGGTTCTTCGGGTACATCGCGAAGTGGTTATAGTAGGACACCATCTTGAGACAGGACGCTTCGCGCAACCGGGAATCGTTTCAGTTTCTGTTGTTGCTATGCTCTCGGATATTCCGTTCTTGTTTTCTCCCCGGACGTCAAAACACTAAGCTACAACGTGGCACACACACACACACACACACTGGATATTCTCTTATCTGTGATCCAGACGCAACACTCTCACCACAACAACACGCGCTGGCTGAGCACACACTCCATTGTTTTAGGCTCGCACAGCTGTATTAAGCAGCCAACTCCACTCCACTCCACAGTAGCGGGGGTTCGGGTCTGTTTTTCAACGCTTCTCACAGCTGAACTCCGATATTCCGTCGCTGGAATCACTTCTTTCTGTGCTTTAGCTCGTTCCGGTAAACCAAAAAACCAACTACACTCCTTCTCCAGTGATCTCCACGATCGCGCACACACTGTTGACAGCTCGCGTACCGTCACGCCAGTGTGCCATGAGTATTTGTCACTCTCCGTACACTTCCGTCGGAACACTCCGGCCCGCGAACCGAACTCACTGGCCAAGGTGTGAATCCAAAGTGCGAAACCGACGTCCGAACGCTTCCGCTGCGCACACAACACAAACAACACAAAGCAGCCGATGGGAGCTGGACCTGAGATATGACGAGCAACCTCCGCAATCCAGCACTCACTGATGATAGGAGCATGGGTGCGTGTGTTCGGTGGCCATGTTTGCGCTGCTCGGTTTGCCTACCACCGCCGGTCGTTCCGTCGTGTCGTGCCGTGCCGCTCGTACCTGCTAGGGCAGCGTTTCAGTGCGCGCCGGAAAAAAAGTGGGCGTACCCTCCGATGTACCCCTCCAACCAATGGACGGTGTGTGACGCACTCGCAGCGCTTTGTTCGCCAGCGGACATGTTTTTCTCGGCACCTTCGTTCGTGCTCTTTCCCGCACGCGGCGTGTGGAGGCGAGATGGCTGCATCTTGTTTTGCGCTGCGTGTGTATCTGCCATCCTGCTCTGGTGCCCATCGTTTTCGACGCGGTTTTGGGACACGACGAGCCTGACGAGGCAACCGCGGCTAATAGGATCGGCGGTAGAATACAGCAAAAACAAAGCCTTTCGCTGAAAAGGGAAATCAGGGAAATGTGGGGAAAACGTGGTGCGAAACTCACTGCGGCGAGGAAGAAGAAGCTGTCGCAAACATACAGCCCACATCCATCGTCGCGAACCAGCCCAGAAAGAGCCCATCGCCATCGCGCCCGCGAGGACGCCTCTGCAATGATAATGATGTTTGATTAATACCCCCCGGTAATAACCCCGTATTTATCCGCATCGAGGGGAATAGAAAATATAGCGCACGGTGTCCGCTTCCCAACACACTGGCGCGCACACACACACGCACACCCTCAGATACACGCTGCGGTTTTGATGTAGCACGTCAGGCTCTTGCGCGCTGAAGGTTGGTAACTCCCATTTGCGCTAATGAAGCCAGGGAGTTGCCAGCTAGTACGGGGCCGGCTGCGACTACTACGCAGGTACCACCCACCCACCCACCCACCCCGCTCGAACGCGGAACCGGAGCGGCAGAATTAACAGATGAACGACATTCTAATGCTCGCTGCATTAGCAGAAAATGGATGAAGGTTTTATGGTGACGCGGTACTAAAATGATACTTTGAATACGCGTCCGGGACGCCTGGAAACAACAGCCAGTGTCTGCAAGTTCGGCCGTACGCGATGACGGAATCAATCAAAAACATCAATAAAGTGCAGCCAGAACATGAAAGAAATAACGAAGGTTTTTTGCACCGATTTTAGAGCGAAGCCAGACAGTTCATAAAATCAGACGTAAAGATGCTTTAACATTTATTTTCGCTATTTGTTTTGATAGTGCTGAGCCACGAAATTGTAAATGTAAATTGCCGACAGTAACATTGGCGCCTAGCTTCCCTGGAAAAATAACCTGGAAAAGTAATAAAAATAGTTGGCTTGATAAGCTAGTGGTTCAAGTTTTCAAACTTTTCCTCAAAGTGATCGAGGTGCTTGATGTTCTTCGTTGAGTTGCACACAAAAATAATGACGTTATTCAAGCTAAAATGCTGAAAGATATGCCCTCAGTTGGATGAAACGAAGAATGGGTGTTCATGTTCGTTTATATAGAAGATATTAGAGTATTTCAATAATTTGCAAACCAAAATAAGTACAAAAAATACAGTAATACGGTGCGAAAGAAGAGCTTCTTGATGCCGTTTAATTGAAAGATTAAGTTAAGGATCTTTTGAACATTTTATAGGCATTTTGTTGCAAGGATCTGAAAAAAAAACGATTGTATGAGAAATCTACGAAATTATTATTCTGTAGATGTTGTTGTTTGATGTATTATGGAGACTTTCAGAAAACTGGCTGCTTTCGCCTCTGAAAGTTCTGTAGATTCTGTGGATGTAATTAAAATTTTCGATAAAAAGCCGTTTTATTATTCTTTAGCGAGTCAAAATGACCAATATATTACCCTTTAAAACAAATAGTTTCCGTGTAATCTATACAATTCAATCAGATGCAGAAGTTATTCGAATCTCAATTTAAAATTATTATAAATCCTACATAACGTAACATAACAGCTTCCCTTGTTTCATCGTTTAAATACAAGCCATACATCGGAATTCAAAGTTATGTTCGAAAGCTGTACCATGTAAAGTAATAATGGTTTAAAAATAGTGGAAGATGCTTCAAATAAGCATTCTTTGTACACATCTGGACATAATATGTGTCAGTATAACAAACTCTGATAAACAAACTCTGATCTTTAAAAAGATTGAGAAGTCATACTTAAACATAAACATCTTGCTTAAGCAATATCGGCATTAATCATGTTTATTTTGAAGATATGTCTATCTACAATATATTATTAGATGTTTATTTTAGTTTTTATACTATTTTCATTTTCGCTGGCTACCTGTAGAGTAGATCTAGCAATTTGAGTACAAGCATTTATCGTTATAAAAACACTACTTAAAACAAGAGCCAGCAAACCTCAGCGCAATTTGTAGAATTGTTCCCATACCATACGACATATTGAAGAATGATGATCATATTTAGGATATGATTAGATAATGTAACGCATATAAGATATTCAAAATATGAACGGCCAGCATCAGCTTCATTTGCTGGAAAATTAATGAAACAGTTTTAATTTACTATTATGAGCCCTTTATTGTTTCTTTATTCACTCTTCAACACAAAAGTCAGCACGTGCGCATGACCGCGCGATATAAAACATCCTGACGTGCTCCTCGTCAACCCGCGTCAATCCAGTGATCCTGGCGGCATCCCGCAGCAATCATAATCCCGCTCCCTGTTTCTAATGGCGGAAATTACGACACCATGAATCACGACCGTAATATGGCCAACGAGTTCACCCACGACCGGTCACAGTCAGCGCAAACACACACACACCATGCCGAACCACCCCAAACGTCGTTTTATGTTCTTGAGTGCCTAGGGTTGCTGAGTTTTCTGCTACCCCCACGGTCGCATGCGAAAGCACCCTCCCTTTATGGGGTGTCCTTGGGGTAGGGGGGGTTCTGCGTCCTAGAACCTACCCGGAGGAGCCGACGAAACGCTCCGCCGTTCCGCCGAGCCCGGAGGTAAGCGACGCACCGAGGTACCGCCCTTTGAAGTACGGGCCCGCTGCCCGAGAAGCGGGACGAAGCAAATCAGGTTTGCCATCGGGTGCGGTAATAAAGCATATTTTTGGCTGGAAAATGAAAATAAAACTCCCTTTTTACCGGCTAGATGGCCCTGAGTGAGTCGGCCCTAACCCGGAGGGGTAAAACAAACTCCACCGAAAAGGAACACCGCAAAAACTGAAGCTTTCCGATTTCGAGTGGTGTTTTTTTTCGGTTGGTGTGTGTGTTTGTGTGGACCGTTTTTGTTGTGATCGAGCATGCTGTGACACATAACGGAAACTTTTGCGCTTCGCTTTGGCTGATTGATTTTGTGTGTGTATGTTTTTTTTGCCTGCACTGCCCCGGATCGTTACAATTTGCATTAATGCCGCTGCACAAAACTGATTAAAAAGTAGAATAGAATAAATCAACTTTATGTCGGGTATAAAATACAGCCGGAATCGATGGTTTTTGTTTGTTCTTTTAGCTGTTTGTGGCCCTTACGGGCTCTTGAATCCTGCAAACCGTCGCATAAAAATGGTAACCAGGGAAACATAAGGCAAGAGTGCGGTTTTGCTTTTTACGAAGCATTTTAGGTAAGCGCTGCCGCTCTTTGTCTCATTGGAAGTTTTGGGAGCGAAAATGTATTTGATTGCTTTAAATTGTTTGTTTGAAACAATTGAAAAACTTCATGAAACTTCATGCTTTATAATGCTGATGTAAAATGCAAAAAATCATCATTATTGATATTTATTGCTCACGTCGGCGTTATCACACCCACACCGTTAAAGCGTTAGTACAGCCAAACGTAAAGCTCCAGCCTTTAATTTTGTGATGTATAGATTTTTAAATAAATTCAATTCAAAACCAAATACTAACAATATTGTTCTATTTAACTTCAGAGTGTTTCTCGTTCGTTTCTAATGCATGTAGGCGGCGGTGGTTGATAAAAATACCTGGCTATGCCGCAAAATACCATTAGAACAGATCATTTATATGTCGATGAGCTACACTTGGGAAATAGGAAAGCCAATACTTTAAGTTACCTATTTTCTGTGTCAGTTCCATGTACGTGTCTATGGTTCTATTGGGGATGTAGTTGTGTCAGAAATTGCAGGCCTAGATCTACGGAGTGTACAGTTGTGCTAAGTAAAAAAGCGACAAAAAATGACATGATAAGATCTCATAAATTGATAAACCGTCAGTTGCTGATAAGGCGCAGAGCGTGAAAAATCATAATAAAGTCAGGATGGAGGGTTTCTTCAAGACTTGGCAAGTATTTCAAAACTGATAGTAAAATGCATATATAAATTCTGCTGTCACTATTAGGCCTATAAAACTCAGTGAAGCAAAAATTCAAACCTTAGAACCAAAACAACCCAAAAATCCAAACCAAAAAATGTTTTAGTTATGTTTCGTTCTTTTGCTAGTCTGATGATGGTCGACGAAATAAGTGAAAAAAGCCAGACGTAGTGTCTTAGAAGGTTAATTCGGACATTTTGAAACTAGAAGTTAAATGTTTACTCCTTAGCGGTCGAATAAGTAACGCTAGAAAACGATTTTACTTACTTAATGTTACTTAATGTTACTTAATTGTTGCTTAATTCCGGAGACTTGAGAAACTGAAATGCTTTTCGATTTTGTGTGCTATTAATTTGTTAAGCACATAAGAGAATCATGCAAAATTCTCTGACACTTCGTCTACCTTCCGAAATCAGAGTAACAGAGGAGCACGATTGTTTAACTGTTTGGGATTATGTACAATTCTCTTAATTAGAAAAAAAACTTCACTTCGGGTCAATTAGTGTTATCTGATGCCATTAAGTGTCAATTGGAATTGGAATTTAGTTAATTGTTAACAAGCTTCTGTATATTTTTAATCAAAGTTTTCTCTCTCTCTCTCTCTCTCTCTCTCTCTCTCTCTCTCTCTCTCTCTCTATCTATCTCTATCTATCTCTCTCTCTCTTCCTGAGAGATCTCTCTTTCTGACCCGCTCACAGTTGTTCTGACATGGCCTGGTCACCTGTTCCAGGTCGCTCGGTTCATGGCTGCCCGCGATTATGTTCGATCTTCGTCAGGTCGAGCTCCATTTGGTCCAGCCATCGAGCTCCGTTGGCGCTCCTCTGCGCCTCGTGCCGAACGGATGGCTGACGAGCGACCTTTCTGCTAGGACATGAGTGGATCCTCACAACATGTCCAAGCCATCGTATCCTTCCGGCTTTTAACATCGGCAGGATTACAAGTCCTCCAAACAGCTCAGCTAGGTCGTGGTTCATTCTCCACACGCCTTGCTCACACACCTCTCCGAAGATAGTCGCGCGTTTTGTGCGAGGTTGGAGTCTTCTGAGCCGCAGGATTATATGGAGCCCTTGGAGTCGGCACGATTACCCTGAACTATGCACCTTCGGAATTCTTCGATCCCATTTTTGTCCACAGTTATGATCGAACCGAAGCTGCAGAACTCCACCTCCACCACCTCGAGATCATCGCCATTATCATACTAGTGAATTGCATTATTATTTCATGATATCTGAAAAAGTATTCATGCTAAGTATTTGGTATTAAATATTTGAAAGCATTCAGTAACCAACGAGTGAAAATCACCGATACGTAAGTTTCAAGAAACCTGAGTAGAATTGTCTTCAAATGTATCCATGTTAGAAAACATGTTATAAAAACTCTTAGAACACCTTTACATTTTCCACAAGCTTAAATGTAATTTAGACTGCAAATAAGGTCAGCAGTCGTTCTGAATGTGTTTCATTATAGTAGGAACGGTTTGGTATACACAGAATGCACCACAATCAATTGACTGATGCTAATTAATCGAGCATGGAGTCTACGATACCCACTACCTTCAAGCCTCCTGCTAATGAGCGTCTTGGCCAATTATGTCGCGCTGGAAGAACTGGTTAGTATCGCCACATAAAGGTGCTCTTTCGACACTTGCAGATTGCGGCTTTACCGCCTTTGGAACCGTGTCTGGGGTGAGTCGTGAAATTCTCTGCACTGTCTTCGGCGTGCGTCAGCGTGGCGGGAATGCAGCCTCAACTTCCGGCCTCACGGCAGAACGCATTTTGTGCCCCCGGCCCCGGAGCGCCGCAAATGATAGGACGCGTCCGTCGCCGCGCGGGGCACAGTATATCAAATATTACCCAGTCCCCAGTCAGACACACACGCACGCACACACACACACACACACACACACGTCTCCCGCGCTAGCCATAAAGGCCGCGATTCTTTTGATGGCCCTAATCAAACTGTTTAATTTTTACAGGTGGCCGTTAAACGTTAATTGCCATGACTGTTGACGATACTAATCACATGCGCGCGTGCGTGCGTGCGTGCGTGTGTGCGCTCGTGTGTTTGCGGCAAAGAATGGGGCAAGTGCGCAGAAATGCAGCGCCCGCTATCGATCAAACGGGCTTGAGCTGCAGTTTGCTATAATTTTAAACACACGTCCCCGTGAAAGGAAGCTTTCCACCAGCTGTTCAGCAGCTTTCCTGTCTAGTTCAGCCATTTCAACCACTTCTTCAGCCATTTGATCGACGGCCGATTGATTTCGGATAAGCCTGCCCTGTCCGATAAGGGCCCCTTCCTCCCGAAATCATGACCGCGGCTTAGTTCCTCCCGGTGGGTAGGATATAAATCTCCCATTGTGAGTGTGTGTGCCCTCTGTTTGCTTTATGAATAAAATCTGACACCCCGGGTCAGCGTGCGGGTTATTTATTGCATCTTCCTGTTGATCGGTTTTATATTGCTTGTTCAGTAAATCGCTCCCAGCTCCCAGCGAGTGAAATGACATTTATAGTACCGCCACACAAATACGGCCGCCGGAGAAAACTTTGTGTGTAGTTGGGGGTGGTGTGCGCTCTTTTCTCGGCCAATTTCGTCCTTGAGCAGAAACTCGCTCCAGCTGGAGCAGGAGTTTCTCCAAAACGGTCCGGTTTCGTTTGATCCTGATCCTGCACACAAAACAAGCCCATTACGTACCCAAACACATGGCTAGCGACCCGGTGGGCTGTGTGGGAGAAGCGTCACATTCGGGCCACGCTCGTTCCCACCCCTAATTAAGCGGGACGGACGAGCCTCGGCATCGATCAGCAATTTAGTGATCAGGTGAGGAGGACATCCCGGAACGGACACACTGGGAATTGTTCACACAAATGAGACGTCGTAAAATTTAATTGAAAGACAATGGATCGGGACCGGGCACCGGTAGGCCGTCCATTGTTTGTCGCCTCACACACTCACACGCAGTGCCCTAAAACCCAGGGTTCCCGCTTTCGAGACAATGCGCAGCGAATTGTCGCACTAAACAACAAATTGCCCACAACAACCCCTGGTGCGGGACGCGATAAGGACACCGGCCGCTGGTGCCTCGGTGCATCCTTTCGTGCGGGGACGATATGCAGATGGGACGGTAGAGTACCTGTGGTTTGCCGTCGGACGCTGGTAAAGACACTCCGACCCGATCTTCCCGTACCCCAAGCGGTGGTTGTCCACCTTTTGTTACTTCAGCCGCATTTCGGTGGCAGAAAGCGGCTACCCCCGGGACGTGTTTACCTCGTGCTCGGTGTTGCTACGCGCTACCCCAATGGCAAAAGGGAAGGATCCTCCATGGCTCGAGGATGGCTTGCCCCGCTCGAAATTCCGCGTGCCGAGAACGGTTCTTCCTTCAGCTCTCATAAGGCCGGGGGGTGTGGCGATCGGCAATGTTTCGCTTTCGCGACACTATTTGCAAACTTAGGTAATACTATTTGTTTTTCTAGCTAATTACCGTACTCCGTACGGACGGGTCGGGTTTTTGGGCGTACTGGCGAGGGTTTTCGGGACGCGGGTTCCGAGCGCTTGTGGGTCGGAAAATCCGTTTGCCAATTCGATTCGGTGTTTTGCCCTTTGTAGCGGGGTAAAAGTTGTCTCAACAAAGCAAATGGTGGTTGTTTTCAAAAAATGTGCCCCTTTTTAGGAAACGACATATGCCAACGAGACTAATCGTAACACTGCCTTCAGTAGCAACTGTAGAATGTAGGTGAAATAGTTCTATTATATTGGTCAAAACTAAATGCATTAGCAAGCGCTTGTATCAGCGATTAAAAGACTTAGTTTAATAGATAATGTAGTATCTTAAGCGGTAAAAGGTGATCTTAAAATATGAGAATGAAATGTTGTCACGCACGGAAATATAGCTTCGTGTAATTGTTAGCAGTCATCGAACGATAGGAACGGTTGGCTACGATGCACATTGATAAATAACAAACAAGGCCGTAGTCACGCACGGTATCCTAGTTCGATCGGCGTGTTGACTACGTTACATTTTTTAGCCATTCAATTTCAATAAGAAATAGATGTAAATTGGGTTAAAAAGCTGATGAAAAAAGAGTTAAACCGATTGCTAATAGAACGACTAACCAGTCTAGATCCGAGTTTGAGATTCCGTTCCAAGACGATTGCTCTGGAGTGAACTCCGTGTGCACCATATGTAAAGTATGTAGTTTAGGAATATGTTTGTTAAAGTTTTCTGCTTTTTCTTGGCTTCTGCCAGCCTTCTTCATCTTTATTGGCAAAACAACAAAAAGTAGATGAAATTTTTTATTTATTTTTAAACACTGCGTACGTGGAGTCGGTCCAGCGGAGTTTTGAACTCACAACCAGCGGTGGTTAAGGCCATGCACTTGTGCTCCTGATCCTTCGGAAGTTAACTGACCTATTTTAGTAGTATTTACTCAAAGGTGCCACTGAAATAAGATAGTAAACCGAATGTATCCGATTTAAATTACTCATTTACGCAGAGTGTTTTCTTTCTTTTGAATTCCCTACCAAAACCTATATATTGAAACAGAAATTAATCGATGTCAGGTATTTTTTATAAACTTGAGTGATTGGGATAAGGTTTATAGAGTGCTTAACAATTATAAAATTCGTATTTGGTTTTTAGTTTTGCTTTACGTTTGAAACTACAGTGCACAGAAAATTGGCGTTTTCCGTTTAGTTTACCCTTTAGTGTATTGTTTGGTTATTAGATTATTTACATACCACCGGTGAGGATCATTATGTCCAAAACGAGGACCTAACACAAATTGACATGAGGCAGAAAACATGTCAAAACAAATTTTCATAGTTTTTTTAATACAAAGGAAATCACGGGGGCAAATTTTAGTGAAATTTGATTGAAATAGAAGCGCCCGGTGGTTTAGGAGTAGCGGTGTAGTTCTTCATAAGATAAAATAGTGCCATCTAGACTGTCTTTCGCTAGCAAGGACTGATTACTACTACTTTCAATAATATGCATGATTTAGTGCCTAGGTCATGTAGCCTAGCTCTCATCTCATCAGTGAATTATTTGTAATGAGTTATTAGTATTGGAACTGCTTCAACCTGTTCATTACATATTCAACTGGCTTTCTTTGCTCTTATACCTAGTTTATAGCTCTAATCTAATTTTACGCACAATATGTGTTAGAAAATTCGTTAGTTTCTTGTTTAATCATTCGCCTAGCAATCAATATCAACCATCATTACATTTATGGTGTTTGCTTCCATTTTCATATACCCTCAGTGACCTTTCACACACCTCCACCGCGAGCGCCCTTCAGAGGTGCGTAAATTATCGAGCATGTACACAAACACGCTAAAAGCAACGACGATAAAACCGTAAGACCCGCACCTCCTAGCGACATGGGCAAGATTTAGGATTGTTAACCAAGTCAAAGGGCATCAAACAACGTTCTCAGGCCCCCAAAAAACGTTGACTCTCCGTAGTTGTGCGGTACATATTTACTGTGGGATCTGTTTAGATTGGAGCCATTTCCACACACACACACACACACACACACACACACACACACACACACACACACACACACACCTTGCTGCATTTGCAGTCTTTCGGAACTCAGTACTTGATACAATAAATTGACTTTAAATGGATCCGATAAAATGCTAGATTTGTTGCATGGCTTTGGACACATAACAACGCTGCAAAAAAAAACGACGCAGTTGGCGAGACCACGCTCGAACTTTGTACCTTTCAATGGCTTGAAATCTGTGCTGTAAGGTGCCTGCACACGCGCTATCACGTTCTTGCGGAAGATGTTTTTTTTCTTCTATCGCTGTTTGCGGTGCCGGTACCACCTACTCCACCATTGGCCACTGCCCAACCGAAGATTCATCCACGGCCGTTCTTTTCGGCACATTTCCCTCCAGCACACGGTGAGCGCTGGGACGCGCCGGAGCAAACGCATCGTATCTGGAAATGCGTTGCTATGTCAACAGGACCGCGACACGGGCCGAGAGCAAAGCAAAAGGAGGGAAAACAAACGCTAACCACACACAATTAACCTGTGTTTGCTCGCATTAGGTCAGGGTGATAAGACTATAAATTTAGATTCTTTTTATTCTGCTCAGGTTTTTCGGCCAGCCCCACGCGCGTGCAGCGACTTTGCTTGGCTGCGCCAGCCCGTTTGAATGAAGCCTTTCAGGTGAATTTATCTCGAGCGTGAGCCTCCGCATGTGGATGATAAAGTTACGAGCGGGAAAGATGGCGATGGCAAAAAAAAGTCGTTTACTCAGTCGTGGCAACTATGGCACTTGCTGTACAAGCCATTCGGAGAGAAATATGGATCCGAAACATCTTGCAAGTCCTGTACTCGCTGGAGGATTAAAATTCGTTTGAGCGTGTTATTGATAAGCTTATTGATGTTTATGTCTTGCGCTTGTTTTCCTACAGCTCATTGCAGTTATATTCTGACCATTCTGTTTTCTTATTCAAATTCATATTGTTTTGATCATTTTCGTGACTACGCTGGTGTTTTGAAAGCATTGAGTAATGTGATTAAAAATGAAATCATTTTTTTTAAGGATATTATGAGTGCGTTGTTTATTAGACAAGTAAAACAAATTAAAACACACTTCTTAATAAATAAATAGTATCGCAATCGTTTTTTAAAAGGAAAAGTCGCTTTGATAAAAAAGTGGATGACTAAAAGCATCCACTCAGGCAGAGGTGGAAGATAATAGTTTATTTTATCCACAAAATTTAACAAAAATTTAAAACTAGTTTGTACAAAAGGGTCTACCACTTCGATCCGCTTAAGACCTTTATATTTTGATTTAAAAAAATCATATATATTAAAAATAAATAAGTTATATTGAGGAACTAATGCTAATGGTAAAAAGGGATGAAAAAGAAAGGAAAGATATCAAACCGTTTCAACCAAACCAAACCTTAAAAAATGATCAATGATACATTATTGCTTTATGAGTTTTAAATTTCGCACAATAAAATTCGTTGTCATTCATTATCTTTTTTTTATTCATTATCAGATATTGCCAGTATCCAGATCTTCCCATTTTAGTACTTTGCATAGTATAATCGTATATTTGCTTCTTATATTTGTATGTCCGAAGTTGGGTAAATCCCAAAGCATAGATAGCCTATCTAAGACCGGGGGATATGAGTAATTCTATTGTATTACGAAATAAGCTCATGATCGTGATGGCCACGTAACTATTTCATTTTATGCAAATAAATGTAATGATCAACAGATACTCATATTTATTACACAAGGCTGCAACAAAAACAATGATCGACAATCTGTAGCGAGTACCATTGACCCTAACCTGACTATTATAAAATAAGCAGCATATGTCATTGAACAATACACGGTAACGTTGATCTCTTGCATTCATCCCAAATACGGTAATACAGCCTTTATGTATAAAAAGACTTTGCGAAACAAAGGGCATTGAGAGAAACGCAGAGTGTGATGAATGAATGTCAATGACGATCAAATTGACGATGAACTGAAAATTATACAACAAAAATAACACCTATTGCAAGCACGGTGCTGGGGAGCGTAAAAAGCAATATTGCATCCCTGCGTTTTTTGCAATAGTTAACAAAAAAAAGTTTGTAAAGGAAATAATGTAGTGTAGATGTTGATGCAGTGAAGATGTTGACACGTTTTATGGCACGCCAGTCGTGATGATATAGACTGTCGCAACCAGCAGACAGACACTTGTTGATCGGTTGATGCACAAGCACGAAGAGATCAATCATGACGATGTGTTTGTTGCGATCACGGCCACCAAGTGGTGCTGATGGTGTAGTGTGGGAGAGATTTCGCAAGAGAAAGGGACCGAAAACCTGCTGATTCCGATGCTGTAAGGACGCTCAAACCTTGATCGACGATTATGACGATGCGTTGAAAATTACCCAAGATAAATGACACCTTTCGCAGGCGCGGTACTGGTGCACGTGAAAAGCCATTCTTATCCTTACGTGTTTTTTTTGGCGAAGTTTAAAACTGACTGAAAAAACATAATGAGGTGTTACATGTGATGCAATATGTTTGGAGCCTGAAAAGGTTAAAAAAAATTGTTATCACGTTTATGGTATTACGAGTAGTGATGTCACAACCGGAGCTACAAAATGAAGTGAGTGTTGCTCGACTATAAAACATCTCTTACAAATTAGTAAAAGAGTATAGTAATAGCAAACATGAAAATATTACTCAGATAATAATTGTACAAAATGTTCTAACTACCTTCTACTTGTTTACTATTTGTTTGTTTAATTATCGAACCAAGCATGATCTTGGAAGCATGGAAATATATGTGAAATCCAAAACACACAACTACTTAGTAGTTTAATTTTCGAAAAATTGCGAGTAAGGTTCAAGCTCTTGATAACGTTTGCATTAAAAAAGCGACAAAATGCTTCGATTTTTCATGAGATTACACTGCCACCCAGTGGTCGGTTATTCATTCAGTGGTCAATGTATACTTGTTGACAACATATTGTCAAAATTTGGCGCCTCTATCACTTCATTTACATTAACTATGGTCAAAACAGTGAAAGAACTCCATTCTATGATTTGTTGAAACTGCCTGCTCAATCCGTGCTTAACAAAGTTCGTGCCATTGTGACACACTTTGTATTGGCCGGATACTATTGGGCAATTTTTTATAAGATTCAGGCACTTCTAGAGGAGGTAAAATGTATCGAAAGGAAACCTGGTACTGGCCATAATAAGTTCCCGAGGAAGATGTTCCTGCGACTCAAAATCAGCGAAAAGGAGATGTCACATCCCTCTTTTTTTCATCGTGGCTGACATTGGCCAGTGAGATTTAAAGTACGGAGCGCCTTCCAGAAGTTAATTACTTCATAAAAAATATCACGATTGGTGTTTTGGCCACGTCTAGCTTGGCCCACTCCTCGAAGCGAGCGCTGCAAGAAATGGAGAAATGGGCATTCCGGTGGCGCTCAACCATGCTAACCCTCCTAACGTGCCCCAGCTCTGCTCGATCGAGATTTTTTGGATACATTTGACGAGGAGAAGATATTCAAATAATTTCATGGCCAAAACCGGGGATGAATTGATGAAAATGGCAACCTGGGAACTGAAGATAATGCCAACATTTTTTTTTTCGACACCTGGTGGCCCGGAACGGAGTGGACATATTTTTGTACAATAATAGACATAATATAGAAATAAATGTAATTTGGTTTGATAACGTATCTTTAACCGTTTATTTTTACTATCCGTTTGAAAAAAAGTCGCTTTTTTAATGCAAACGTTAGTCGAAGGTATGATGTCGGACAGAAAATTCCATTCGTCTGATGTTAAGTTTCAAACACATGTATACTGTAGATTTTGTCGGTAATTTTAATGAAATAGTGCTAACAATAATTGTTGTGCTCGATGCATCCGGAGCAAATATTTTACAGCATTTTTCATCCATTCTCTAACAATTCTCACAGTTAGATGAGATCGCACCCATTCAAATGGCGTTGAAATCCTTCCACGCATTCTTGAAGTGGTTATAATGTGTAGTTCAAAGATTGGCTTCGAACAAATTAAACACTGTGGGAAATGCCATTTCAAGAATGGGTGGAAGGTTTTCAACATTTAGAGGTACGATTTCATCCAACTGTGGGAACTGTTCAAGAATGGATGAAAAATCCTGTATTTGGCTGGATATTATATTTCAAATGAAGCTATCCAATGATTGCTACGATGTTTTTATAGC
This sequence comes from Anopheles dirus, assembly GCA_000349145.1. Lineage (NCBI taxonomy): Eukaryota > Metazoa > Arthropoda > Insecta > Diptera > Culicidae > Anopheles > Anopheles dirus. The sequence goes on from KB673090.1 coordinate 3,954,238, forward strand.
ACTTCCAACACTGACAGATTGCTATGATCTAACAATAATTTACAAATTGTACTATTTCACTTATTTGAATCGGAATGCATTGGTATTTGATCAGTACAGGGTGGCTAGAGGACCGCATCTGTACTATTCGTCTGCCAGTACATCAGGAGTACCTCAGGGTAGTTATCTGCGATATTGACTTTACAACTTAGGTTAGAGGCTGTAACTCTATTAGAGACTTAGGTGTCACCCTCGATAACAAACTTACCTTTCACCTGCATTATTGTGACGTACTAGATAAGGCTAACAAAATTGGGCTGGGCTTCATTCGCAAACAGTCGAAAGAATTTTCTGACCCTCACTGCCTAAATGCTTTATATACGTCCCTCGTTTGCTCTGTGCTTGAGACCAGTTCGGTAGTTTGAAGCCTCTCTTCCAGTCTTTGGGCAGACAAATTAGAAACTGTAAAAAAATACACGTCTTGTCCTGCTTTTCACACCATGGCATAATGTTGCGTATCGTCCTTCGTATCTTACTCGTTGCAGGTTATTTGGTCTGGGAACTCTAGCTAGGAGACGTGATACTGTTCAATGTACATTTATAGCTAAGCTACTAGTTAGTGAAATTGACGCGCCTGAATTGCTAGATAGAGTCAATATTAATGTCCCTCCTAGAGTATTTCTCAATTATCTACCACTTAAAACTGACCAGACTACACGTGCATATAGCGACAACAACCCAATGACTGCGATGGCTCTGAAATTTAACTCACGTTTCGATTATTTTGACTGGCACCATGCGTTTAATTTTAGTCAGGCTGACTGTAACCCTGTGCGCTGGGACGTTTTTGGTGTTTGTTGTCATATAAGATAGTTTGTTAAGTAAAGTGAACCTTTGACCAATCACTAATGACAATAAACATACACTTAAACATAAACTTGCTGTTCAAGTATCAGAAACTTGTCTCAGCAATGGGACGAAAACTTCCAATATATTCCATTTAGTAGAGCATCCCTTGCTATGCAGTCACTCCATTGATTCCACATATCTAGTACGCTTCAGCTTGTCTTGGATGATGTTGAATCTGTACTGGATGAATAACTAACATTCAGTGAACGTTTGGAAAGGGTAATCTCTAAAACATCTCAGCTGGAATAAGAGTGCCGTCCCAAGCCTTGGAATAAGAGTACCGCTGCCTTGTGTGGAGTTCTTAAGTTACCTCGGAATATAGTATGTTTTTCAATGAGTATTTCTGTCACTGTTAAGACAATTTCGTGATATTATTTGTTTGTCTAGACTGTCTATCCTCTGACGAACTTAATTCGTAATGAGCATTTAAGAATACTACTGGACTAAGCTACAGCGCAGGACGAAAGAATAAGTTTTAACACACAGGATTGTTGAAGTTGATAGCTCCCATTATATAATACACCTTATACACTTAGATTCTTTATAGTAGCATAGTAGCAATCAGAGGTAACAGAACATTGTTCAGCTCGTAAATTCATGACGACAATGCAAAAATAAGATATTAAACAGCAATTTGCACTAGAACCACAATCAATAGCAAAAACCACAAAGACCGATGTATCATCTACGAAAATATATGTTTTACATCCAGCCCAAAATAGAGGTCATCATTGCATTTTCCCCAATTATGCACACGATTCGTTACACGTCTGAAGAAAAGCCGTAAAACGTCTATCACTGGCACTGATCATTAGTAGCGATTTTGGTGGAAAAGTGTTAAATATGCCCAATCCGTGGCTCACCGTTCGCCGCACAAACACAAATCCCCCGTTGGGCCGGTGGCCTGAAAAAACAAGTTTCTTTCTCTCGCGGTGTGGAAAATCCTCTTTCACCGTCGTTTTTTTTGTTGTTGCTTGCTGCTTCTGCCCGACCGCAGCTGTCCATTACGCCCAGCTCAAGCGAGCCGGCCACAAGGCTCTCGGGACGCCGCCCGCACAGTGAAAGGCCTGACCACGGAGTAATGAAAGCGGCAGAAAAAAAAACGAAAAGCAGCTTCTACCGCGGTAACACCTTGCGTGATTGCCCGTGTGCAAAAGTATTTCCGACCCGGGGACCGAAGCGGTCAGGCGGCCGGCTCCGGCTCTCGGAGGAGGACTATAAAATGTAAATGGCCACCGCACCGAATCCTTCCAAACCGACCGACCGACGGGGCAGCTGCCGGCGGTGGTGGTTTCAGCTGCCAACATGGCCACGGAGAGGCTTTCGAAGTGCTTTTGCCCTCCCCCTCCCCTTCTCTCTCCTTCCCCCCTCCACCGAGGGGATTATCTCTCGCTGTGGAAATTCGCTTCACCGTGAGGCGCTGTTTCGACGTGCACACGCAACCACCAAGAGTGGGTGCTGTGCTGTGGGAGTGAAGATTTTCCCTCCCCTCTTTTCGCACCCTTCCGTCTCCCCCACGCAGAGCGGTTGTTTTTCTCCGTCCGCTAGCCCCCAATCATAACTCATCCGCTCGGTTCCGTGGCGGCGGTTTCCTTCGCGTCGTTCGCTCATTTATAGCACCGGCACCCGTGCCCTGGGCTGCGCCCCATTATAAATTATGAGCGTAATTTTTATTTTCTGAAAAATTTAATTTAATTAACTTAATTAGCCAACGTACCGTGCGGGCCGTCGGGGCGAGCATCGGCGGAGGGAGTGAAGGTGTTTTTTGATGCGGCGATCGTATTTCTTTCGCACCAATTGAGCCCGGCCGCACCGAGAGAAGGGACCGCACGAGAATGGGAGCAGCGAAGGTGTCGATTCCGCAATGTGTGTGTGTGTTTTTTTTTCTCCTCTGTTGCCTGTCTTCCACGCGGTTGGCGTTTAACGCAACGGAACCGGAACCCGTAATCCGGAAGCGCTCGGATGTATTACACAGCCCCGTGAGCAGCCGGCCCGGGCCGCGTGAATCAGAATGAATTTCGTACTGCTTAATCAGCTTCTGCGTGTTGTGTTTTTTTCCTGTTCATTTGCCCAACCCGACCAGCTCGATGATATATAATCCATTAATAAGCGCATGATTTAATTATGGGAGCTTTTTGCTTTACGGCAGGGGCGCCCTCGAAACATCATGCGCTGTGCGTGGTCACTTTCTGCGAAGGCTTCCTCCGCTAAACGCCATTTGCGGATGACCATCCCATCTTATATAGGTGGAGCCATAAATACTCACCTCTAAATGGCACTCGAACGCGCGGCACAGATGAAACCTGCACCCCAAAATGGGGCCATGATTTGTGGTCCCGTCCAGTGAGAACGCGGTGCGCTACCGTTTGTTGCGTGGAAAGAAAAGCTAAAGAGGGGTGTAGTACAGTAAGTGAACGCACGGCTGACTAGATCGGAGAAAGTTATCCTTGGGAGCCGCCCGGAGCTGTAAAGACATATTTTTACGCATGAAATATGGTCCGACGGGCTCATGTTTGTGGTCCAGGCAGGAAGAAGCCAGCAAACGAGGTCCTTCGAATGTGGCGAAACAACCCAGCGGTCACACTGGGTGTAAATGACCGAAAATCACACATGCTGTCAGTGTCAGCATAAACGGCCGGCATTGCGGGTAGGCCGTAAAACTCTGTCTCGAAGCCGAGAGACACTGGTGCATCCAATTCCGGTGCATCGGTATGCAAAACCCGACCGATCCCCGTCAACCTTTGGTGACCGTCAACTGCACTGCGCTCGGGACCGATCATCGGCAATATTTAGGGACAGTTTTTGACCGTGTTTATGGCGCATGATGTATGGGTTGCCCCGTGCAGTGCGATTGCCGTAATCGCTTTGCTGCATCGCAACTGTGCGCAGCAAAAAGGTTGTGAATGGTGCATTCAAGCTCTGCATTGTTTGTACTATTACACATTATTGGGGATTTTTATGACGCGTTGCAACTGCAATGTTGTTAAGTAATCGAAGTTATGGATAAGGCCCTTCCCGCTGAGGCAGCAAAGGAAGATGAATTGTATGCATTAGGAAACACATAAAAGGTATTAAAAGAAAACATTATGCATGATGCATCAGGCGTGCAATGTTCAGTTTGTCTCACAAACAAGGTTTTATGAGATGTCTATAAACGAGTATTGTGTTTTTATTTTTGTGTAAGACATTTGCCGATTGTTCATTCTTAGAAGAAGCTGTGCGCTACTAGACCATCTGTAATAAAGTATATGATCTGATTTGTGTTATGTTCTATCATGAGGTAAGCAAGTCTATTTCAAGTTCAAATGGGATATGCTGAGAGTATGTTCAATGCAGCATCTTACAGGAGCTTATTATTTAATAATAGTTGTTAGTAATAAGCATATTGGTTATTATGACGATTAAAGCCGATTAAAGACTCATTCTTTTTAGTCTGTTTCTGTGTTAGTGTGCCCGTAATGCATTACTTTTCGTCCACTTTAACTCATTACTTGATTCATTTAATCTACATCCAATACGTTTTTATTTTAAAATATTTTAAAAACAACATACTGGATCTTAAATTTTAACTGAGAAGTGTGTCAATGGCTTCAACGAGTCAATGTTATGTCTCAAAATTTGACCGCACATTTTCGTGAGATTTTTCAAACATAACACCTCAATGTCAGAAAATTAACTCAGGCAGATGCATCTGTTGCTCAGATTCGTCAATAGCCGAGATAAGTATTCAAAATAGTTTATAATAATCTACTATTTGCATAGATCAATATCGCACGAAACAGACGCATCTTCATTGAATGATGCAAGTATAAATCATGTTTTGTAGTTTTTGTGATTCGTGATCGAGCTTTGTTGAGATACAGTAGACTTCATTGTTGCGGAAAGTGACCCACCTTAACATAAAAACCGAGTATGAGCACTCGAAACAGAATAAGCATTTGTTTCATTAGTTTGGATTTTGTTTCATTATGATGTGAATCTATGAACTGAGAAAAAGGTTAAGAGTATAAGACTAAACTGAAACTTGGAACTTCAATATATGTGCCATGACTTAATATAGTAACTATGCATTAACAAATCAGAATCAAAATCTAATTATCTTCCTAACACTTCTCACAATTACGACTTAGAAAATTACTCCAATTACATCTAAGGTAATTGATTGGCTATATGCCTCTCAAATATAAAGGGACAATTAAAAGCAAATGCATAGCAGCAACAAAATTAAACTCATTCACAATTGTTTCCATCGGAACAAGAATAACTTTATTGGCATGATTCTAAAATTCCTTTGAGTATGCTTGGTACGAATTTGTATTCAATTTTTTTTATTCATGTATCATTTTTATTTATGATTATTTATGTATCATCTGATTCAAACCGTTTCACTGTGCTTTAGAAAAATATTTGTGCTAGAGCAAAGGGCTGCGAAATGCACATCGCGGTTCATATTGATCTCCAACATTCATTTAATAATTATGATACCACTAAACCACTTTTAAAGAAATGAATGATTGTCGTCTCTGCACATCGCAAAGCTCGCCCAACTAGTTAGGGCTGACTGTACGACATTCTCGAATGTCATAAAAAAAAGTTTAAAGGTAAGAATCCTCCACCAGCATTCGCTTCCAATTTCGTTTATTGAAGAAGGATCCGTGTGAGGCGCACTGTTTGGCTGCTTTAGCCCAATGTTCATAACCATATGAGCCGGTTTACGATCAACCAATAATGCTGTCTCCTGGTGTTGGTTCGAGGCATTTTTGTTTTTATGTTTTGTTTATGATGTAATAAACGGGCGTGCTAAAACAAAGCATTATTTGACGAGGTAGCACTTGGCTAGACGCAAACAAATAAATCCGTAACGCGGTAGGTCGAATGATGAGCCCAAGTAGCTGGATTGCCTGCGTAAACAAATCGAAATCGTTTTGTTCGTGTTTGGGTGTGGCGAAATAATAGTCGCTATTTCCTATGCACGGTTTATAGTTTGTGCAGTGTGTGAAGAATGAGTACCTAGGTGTTTTCTTCAGCACACACACAAACTGCCCGTAGCTCTTTTTTTGATTGGGAAAAGTTAAGCCCCAATTAAATGCGCCTTTGAAAAGGAAAGCGGTTTTTAATGAGTCCGCGCTTGTGAAAGGCTCCACCGGCAGCACCGGCCTACTTGAATGGCATGCGTGGAAAAATTCGTAAAGCTTTTACACCACCCGATTGCCTCACATCTTAGCAGGCCAGGCGCCGCTTCCAATTGCTCGCCGCCACGCTGAATGCCCTCCCTCGTTCGAGTGGGCCAACGACAACGACGGGGCGTCCAATCTCGTGCGGCCAGCCAAGTTCAGCTTAGTTACACAGGGGCAACGCGGATCGCAACGGGATCGCAACTCGGATCGAAAGCGCACAATCCAACGAGAAGGGGGTGATGGACAAAAAAAAATGGCCGACTTGAGGACTTTTATTGCCCTCGCAATTGATTACATGTGCGCCGCATCAAGGCGGCACAAGTTAAAGACGATTACCCCCGCCAGCACCAAGTGCCTTTGGTGTGTGTGAGCGTGTGTTTTTTTCGTTCAGGTTTTTTTCCGCGCTTTAAATTGCGATATCACCTCACTGCTGTCGCCGTCTGCCAGGTCCGGCCTTTTCGATTTCCCCCGTTTGGGCATTGGCCTTCAATCGCAGCTCTCTGCTGGAGCTGGCTGTGAAATTCTTCTTGCATTTAATGAGTCTCGAACGATTGAGATGGAATGATTAACGAATAAAAGGAGTTGGGTAAATTAAAAAAATAAAACAACATTGTTATTGCCACATTTCAAAGTGGAGCCGAATCTTCTCCAAATCGAAATGGAGGATGCATTTATTTTTATTTTCAACCACAATATTACCATGCGATGTTTGAAGAACGTAGCAAGTTTAATGTTGAATAAAATAGTTTATTTGTCCAATCTGACGTATCCGGAATGCAATGCCTTGATTTTTGATCATATTTATAAAACGAAACAAAAGAATGTAATAATGAAATGAAGGCTTCACATGTTTGGAGGGCTCGAATAAAGATGATATGCTAATGAGATGATCTGATTTAAAAAAAACAAAAGAAGCCGAAAAAGCTCAAAGTTTCTATTAGCTTTACAATCATCAACAGATGGTGTGTTTTCTTCTATTTTAGTCCTTATAATTTAAGTTTGAATCATTTTTTCATGTGTCATTTTTTTTAGGCACATGAACGAACGAACTATGGATGATTAAACAAATACTAGGGTATATCTTACGCCCTCTGGATATCTGACACTTTGACGAAACTACATTCATTCGTCATTTGTTAGTAACACCAATTTTAAATCTTCTATGGAAGTGACATTTTAATCGACTAACACGGTAGGCCGTGGTGATCTAAATGGCGACATTAAATTTAAAAATTAATCAGTTTTAATCAGTTTTTACTGCAAATCAAGGATGCAAATCTGTTTCCAATAATTTTCTGCTAACTTTAACACTATTTACACATGTTAAAACATCTTATTCGCGGGGCCGAAAGACTGGAACACAGCCGGCCGAAAATTGGAACAAAAATAGTGTTAGCATTTTCATTGTTTTTTTCGTTAAATACTCAATTCCAGGCCAAAAAGTGAACAGAAATCAAAACTACGATAGTTTTCCTTTCAAAATTCATCAATTTAATCTTTTATAACCCTATAGTTTTAATGTATCGCATGTTTTTGCGAAACTACTGCACCAAGTGGCCGAAAACTGGTACACTTACCCTAATCCTTCTCAATCAAATGATGTGGTACTTCATCATCAATATCAAGGCTACTTTAAGAGACCAGGTGGTAGAATGTAGAGCATTTTGACATTCAAAAAGAAGCTGAAGAAGGGGGTTCATTTGACATTTCTGGTGGCGATTTTGAAAAATGACCGTTTTTGGGTTTTCGAAATGGCGATATTAAATGAAAGAATTAATCACTTTAAATCAGTTTTTGCTGCAACATAATTTTTGCAAATCTGTTTCTAATCATTTTCTGCTAATTTTAATACCCTTTACTTAAACTAAAACCTCTTATTCGCGTGACCAAGAGACTGTTTCAATCCTGTAAGTGTTTATACCGCCTACTAAGCGTCGCCCCCTGTTATGTCAAAATACTAGAAGAAGAATTTTGGTCAAATCTGCTAATATTCGACTTTCTCTTTAATAGACCTTGATCAATATAAAGGAAATGAAAAAAAGTATTGAAAATGAAGTTAGTATTGAAACTAATAAGATACAACATACTATTGCAACTTTTTATATCGATTGGATTTATTTTAAATAAGTGCGGATACTGATTACAGACCCATTTGTTGGTCTAGCCGTTTTTACAGTTAAATTCATTAATTTTATTTTTTCAATTAACAGCGTAATCCATATAAAATGTATGCATGCTGTTGACTTTTCTTCAATTTTTGATGTAAACATTCATTGCACATGAAAGATAACAGTATGTTACGTAACGAAATGGAAGGTTTACTTAATTTTTGTATAAATTTTTAATAGTTCCTTTATTTATTGAGCTGGCAACCTAGGCCCAGGCAATAACCTAAAATTAACAGTTATTAAACATAAACAAATAAAGCTCATCTAATATTGATATAGGAATATAGCTCAGATTACATTATTCCAATAGACTATATGAATAATCCAACATTAATTTTAATACAATTTTATTCTATTTTAATTGAAAAAATATGAACGTGATATATCAAACGTAAAATCAATTTTAACCCTGAACAACAATAAATCCTAGACACGATAACACATTCCTTATTCCGTTGGCTAACTTCTTGGAACAAAATTGAGTTGTTCGCTCCGCCCTGCTCCGAAATTCACTGGAACTGCTCGGCATCAACAAACAAACACCATCGACAGGAACCGCCGAAAGGACATCGGAAACGCACGCAATGCGCCGCCGTCCATCGGCCATCGTCTTTCAAGTGACTGCAAAGTGCCGCTGCGAGCAGCCATTTTTCGAAACCGTCGTCCATCGGAGCGGACGCGTCCTGAAGGTCGCTTTGAACTCGGGTCCAGAAAACAGACCAGCGAAAAAAAACACAATGCAAGCAATGGTAGTGAGTTGTCAAAGCACTCGCCGGGTGCCGGTGCCGGGTGCGGAGCAATGCAAAGGTCACTAGATGAACACATTTTCCAAACGGTTCCAAAATGGTTGTTTTTCTCCTATGTTTTACGATCTAAGTCGGCACAGTTTTTTTTCGGTTGTGTTTTTGTTTGCCACGTCCATTAATGATGCGAAGCGCACGTTTTCCACCGTCTCCGGTCTCTGGTGGGTGGATGGGTTTGGGGTAGAGAATGGAGCGGAGAAGAGGCATTGCGGCACTTCGCGCTGCGCACAGTTTGGACGCACGGACACCGGGAACGACGCATGGTTGACCGTTTCGGCCGATCGGTTGGCCACGGGTAGTACGGCCGGGCTGGCCGTAAACAACCGATAGGCCCAAGATGACCGACCGACCGGCCGGCCCGGAATTGCCCCCGTCATAAAAGCGGAATTTTACAGTTCGTTGCTTTTTGTTTTTGCTAGAGGGTTTTCTAAAAATTTGTTTTCCAATTCGGCAGCTTTTTTCACCGTTGGCTGATTGGGGTGGTTTTGGCTGCAGCTCTGCCGCTCTGGAACTGGCCCGGCTACTTTTAACCTACCGTCGATGGCTATTTTTCACCGTTGGGAACGAGGAAAGGATAGTTTGAAATGGGAACAGTAAAAACTCGGGCATGTTATGGTCCTACCAGGAACAAAAAAATAGTTGAATCTGCCGGTCATTGAGAACAAATACATAACATCTTATCGAAGTGTTTCATTTCTCATAAAAAATATAAAAAAAAAACATAAATAATATAAAACGAAGATAAGTAATAAGTAAAAATCAAGTAAATAACATAAAATTCATCGACAAAGCCGCCCTATAATGTCTCATTTTTTATCGTTCCAGCAGTAAACTGTTTTATAATCCTCTTAAGAACACAAATGCCTGAGGAGCCCAATTTGTCGTCAAAGTTTACAACCACCTGCGATGTACAACGACAAAACAACTCTCCAGAAACCCTTTTCTGGCACAACATCCTTCTTTTTACGAATTTTCATCCATTCAAGAATCAATGCCAGACTTTACCTCGTAGTCAACATCAACGAGGACGTAGCAAAAAATACCCATTTATTTTTTAAACCGATTGGAAGCTAAAAAAGCGCATCAAAACCCTCTCTTTACACCCGAATCAATTCATTCATTGTACATCATTCCTGCTACTACGTACCGTTCCCGGCCAGGGTACGATGTTCCTGCCGCTGAAAGTGAAATTCGTTACATGAGCGTATAAAAAAATAATCATATAACAATTAGTTTCCAGGCTCGAGAGTGGGTGTTTCGGTTGTTTTGTTTCCCGTACCTTTCCTTCCAGCCAAAGCCGATGGAGAGAGAGAGGTGCCTCTAATGGCACCAATGCTCATCCACACTATGGCATGCATATTATAAACAATCCGATCGTCTCTACAACCACCCCAGGGCACCCGAATCCTCATCGTGTCTCTGCGCCGACCTGTCTCCAAGGGACATCGGGGGCTTCCAGCTCGGTTGAAATAAAAACACTCTCCTGCCCGAAATCGCAATCACGTCGGAGCGGGCGTGTGTTATTTTCGTTCGATGTGTAATTTAGTGCAGCATGTGTTGAGGCCCGAACCTGGGCTAGGTGAATTTATGCCCGGTTTATAATTTGAGTTTAGTGTTGCCGCTCCCCAATGGCACTTGTCCCCACCCCCTGGGACGCCCGTCTCCGGGACGTTGAATCCGACTGTTTATTATTTATATGCACCCTAACACCCTTACCCGATCAAGTCAGTCCATAAATGTTGGCGTAAATTGCGCTACTACTATACTGCCTGCTTCTCTCCCAGCCCAATGACTTCCGGAGAACGAATCTATCGGCATCGGGCCAACGGGTTAGGCGCGATTGGGAGTGGGAGCGCGAGCGGATGTGGAAGTGGCTAGCCGTTGTTTTGTTGCCGTAACGTTCCACCAGCTCTCCAGCTCAACCCGGGCTGGGCGGGGATGGACGATAATGGCGCTTTAAACGGTACGTGCCGGTGACAACTGTAGTGCGACGTTTTAAATTGACGCTTTTAGCATTTAATGAATTTTAGGACAGTGCGGCGCAGCTAAACAAAACCCTCTCCAACATGCACACACACACACAACCATAATAGTAGTATACAAACGTTATCCTATCTTGTCAGAGTGATCGCCCGAATGGTTAGTCAATTGGGTAATAGGAGGTGTGATTGATTCTTTTATGGGCATGATATAGTCATATAGTGATTTGTTTACTGCAGTTCACATGCTGGAATGGTTATGATGGTGAAGGAACATTTTAAATACCGTGACCACTTGACCAATCAAATGTTGCAGTGGCCAGTCCGGGCATTGCGGATTTGTTTCGTTCGAGTTATTGTGTATCAGATGACAAATGGCGTTTGTTCAACTCTAATGAATACATGCTGTCTGCGAGTCATGATTCCTACGATTACCTCACTATTGTGCAGTGGTCATGTCTGGTGAGGTGTTAGTTGGACATGTCAATAGAATGACCAATCCTTCTATAGATATAGACCAGGAGGATTTAAATCCTCCTGGTTAATAGATAATGACCAGGAGGATTTAAAACCACAAAATCCTATCAGTTTACTATAATTGCAATAATTTGACCAGATTGACAGGAATATAGAAGAGGTTTTCTTGTTCCAAGTTAGTTCAACATATTTATTTTGCCTTTACTAAAGAGTACTTCAAAGTTGCCTTTACTGACTATCTGAGGAATGATCAACAATATTATTGGGAAAGCGCATCATCGAACAAAATCAACCACATATGATGTGTGTCGTGTTGATTTATAATGCCTTCTTTAGGCGATCCGTACAAACAACATTCGTGTAGCTAATTATCCCAACTATGGTTTACTGAAAATCCGTACCTCTGTCCGTTCGGTAAATATGAAGATCAATGAATGGTCCAGTTGTACTCTGAAACATATGGCTATTGTGAATAAATTTAAGCAATCCTATCGGTTCCCAAGTCTTCTTGACCTCAGTGTGTCTTTTCGTTCAATGGACTTTGAATTTTATTGCTGGCTTGATGTTGATTAGGCCTTAGATTATATTCCAGTATCTCTTCATTCTTCGTGGCTAGTTTGGCCATCACTAGGTAATGACTTTTGCGGCATAACAGCTTCAGGTCCATGACCAATGAGACCAATATGACGCCATTAGCACATTTGAGATCTGTGGAATTATCAGCTCGAACAGAAAATGTTTTTTTTTTATTTATAAACATTTGTCAACTTTTCAAGAAGGCAGGCAGCTTGCTGCTAAATTTTTGTTCCCACCATGTCTAAACTGAACATAAGATGTTTTGAGGGTTTTCATGTTCCCTCGGCTTTAGTTTATCACGTGAACAACAACTGAAAAGCGAGCAAATCTGCGTTATAGGTTAGGTTGCTAGCACAAACAGAAATAATTGGAAAACGAATGCCGTTGAATGCCACGAAACTTAAGTAACTGGTAAATGTGCAGGAAGCGAAACCAACTGAACAAACAGGATGAAAACTTGCGAGGTAAGTCAAGTCGAGCATATCTGTGTCCGATTTCAACCTTTACGCCTCCAAGGCGGTAGAGATAGAAATTACTTTGAAATGTAACATTTTAAGTTACACTAACATTGATTTCTATGAGAGTGCGTGCATTGTTTATGGCTTTTTCAAGGAGGATAGCCAAGATAACCTTCACATTAATCGAATCTTAGATTTACTGATGATAGAAGAGATAACAGATTCCTATAGTAATAATACACACCATTGAGCAACTATTGAGATTATCATTTTAAATGTAGATCTTCTGACGTCATGTTTGAATATGTTTACTAAGAAATTGTTTCAATCAAAACATTCCAAATGATAGATAGAATTATCCAGTCTCATACTAGTCTTGTTTATGTCAATATCTGTTGTTATTTGGAAAATAGCAAGCATAACAAAATGGCTGTTTAGTCATGAATATTTTAGCTCAAGCAGATGTTAAAATGGACATTTAAAAGTTATTTTTGAATGAAAATAAGTGTTTTTTTAAACCAAAACACCCAGCTTATACTCTTTTATGATAATTCCATTAAAAAAACACATCTTTCGATGCAGACAACGCAAAAAAGCAACTAATGATGAAGGTTCGCCCCACGTCTGAATCGGGCTCATTTTGCGCTCTCCGTCCAACCTAATCCTGATTAAGCACAATCGGGGCTAATGCGTTCGGCTCCACAACGGTTTCGCGGGTGCGGGCGAACGAAAAAAACGCCCGCAACGGCGCCCAAAAACGGGAATCCAGCTAATTAAGACACCACCAGCGGGACGCACGCGCTCACAATCGCACACAACCCTCCCCCGGACTGGCCGGCTGGAATTCCGGATCGCAACGGATCGGCCATGGCGTACGATCGGACCGTTCCGATCGTTTCGGTGTGACGGTAGGGAAACACGGCAACAGCCACCCCACGGGATTGGTCTCCGGCCGGCTCCTAGAGCAAATGAAGACATTAAAAAAGGGGAAAAAAGTGTACGTCAGTTCTTTCACCGCCTTTGCCGTGCCTCCTTCTCGCTGCCATGTTTCGGTGCCGGCTTTCTGCGGTACGATGGTTTGTTGAAGACTTCCATTTTATGGCACACCACCATCAGTCCAGGCCCAGGCCAATCGATCTGGCTCGGTTGTGTCCAGCGGTGTCGCAATCAGTTTGCGTCCTATGCCGTCGGTTTCCATCGTCAAACTATATGTGTGTGTGCGTGTGTGGAAGAAAGAAACGTTTCGCTTCCCAGCTACCAGTTTGGGATCCTTGTTTCATTAAAATTGGATGGCACTTGTAGCTGCGGGACGACGGCGGGAGAGCAGCGCAGATCACGGAACAAGGGTGGAATTGGTTCAAAATGGAACAGACTTAAACAACCGTCTCACTTGCTGGCGTAGGGTGGCCGAGTCGGTAAAGAAGGGAGAAGAGACAAATAAAACGTTTCGTTATTTACAGCTTCTTTCAATAAAAAAGCGATTCTTCGAATGCGATGAATGTCCAGGATGAACGTGATCTTTAGCGGTAGTATCCACCTAACGTTGGCACAATGTCCATAGCGAGTTAAGGGTTTGGACGATATCAAACTTTTTTCTTATATTTTAAATTCAATTAGGTGTTTTTTCAATGAATTTATAAAAAAATAGCTTCAAAAGCTCTCTTGTCTCTCACTTTTTGAAAAGCATTCTTTTAAGTTTAACGATTCCCATATCGAAGAAATGGCCTATGGAACCAAAAACACGCCATCCTTGGCATGTTTCATCAAACGAAAGAACAGAAGACATTTTTGGTGGTGGTGGTGGTGGTGGTGGTGAAAAAGCATACACCGTGGAATTTATGACCGTTCCGTTTCGATACACGTGAAACGGTGCGGACCAATAATTGAGCCAGCTGTAACTCTCCGCTGACGGAAGCTGCTGCCCGGCCGTGGAGGAATCCGCATGCCTAATCAACGACCGATCTTCTGGGGCGTAGACAGACCAACAAAAAACGTTCTGAATCGTTAGACTCTCCTATGTGCTTTCGTTCGCTTCCACGCCATTCCATCGATGTCGCTGACGATGATGGTCGGTCCAATTAACGAGAAATTTCCTCCTCCGTCGGAGCTCGGGTCGGTCGGCCTGGGACGCTGGCGGTGTCGCGTGGAGGGAGGACGGTCGATTTCGTTTCTTTAAACAATTTATGACCAATCGGTTTGCTCTCGGACAAAGCTGATAACGAACCGGTCTAATGAAAGGCCCACTGCGCGATGAAAAAGTGCACCTTGTGTGTCGGTGTGTGCTTTTTTCAAACGCGTTCCTTGGATCTCGTCGAGTCGTATAGCGTGTGTATGTGTTGATACAGCAACCTGTCCTCTGATGTCAGCCATTTGCAGCCGTTCTTCTCGATCGTGTCGTAGTAAAATGGCGTACGATTACAAGCAGAATATTTGTATGTTGTTTTAAATCAATATTTGTGGAATCGTATTTATAGTATATTGGCCGTTTTATTTAATAGTGCTGTCAGATATTCAATCATGTTATGACAATCAGGTTAATTCTAAAAACATATTACATATAAAGATGCAGTCTGGTCATTATTAGTTATTCTAAAATGATAAAATATAATAATTATTAAAAAGTTAACTACTAAACAACACATGCAGATGCGAAAATGACCTCTGTTTTTATTTTGTTTGTCTGCGGTCGTATGAATTTAGAGTGAGTAATGGTCGATAAAATTGAACCGTCTTGGTTCAGTACTATATGGCGAAACTATGTATAATAAAACAAGCCATTTAATTTAATTTAATTTTATTTTAAATTTAATTTTATTTTACCAATTTCCTTAACATATAAATAAACAAACTACATGAAGTGCAGTATAGGAGAAATGACTGAGGATAGACTGATTTTTGGAACTCACTTCGATAATGTAACCACGAAAATTGCTATAAAATATTTGGTAGTGACCCCCACCGAAAGGGGTTTCCACCGAAAAAACTCCTTTTTATGGAATAGTTCAACTTTATAAGTCTTTGATTCTTAGACGCATAACAACATGGATGTCATTTAGTTATCAACTGGTATCAATTGCTTTTTATCTCTTAACTTATTGCATAACTTATTACCGTGATATGTAGGTGATATAATAGTGCGATAGGTCCGAATTGGCACAACACAACCACTATACAAAAAGAGCAAATCAACCTAGAGTTGTAGTTCTTAAACATGCAAGAGACAGACTCGACATTGACTCGATTTATTCAATAAATTTATTCAAACTCAAGCAAGGTGCCCAAATGTCAACTGTCAAATATCCGATAATATTCACAAAAACAGGGGTTTGATAAAAATCATTTGACATACAAAAAAAATCTATAGTATTGCTTTAGAATATAGAATAGCTTTGTAAGCTTTGTGGGTAGTGGAAAATGAGTCCCTTTCCATAGAACTTATCTGGTACAAACTGAAAAAGTTTAATCTGAAATATAAAGTGGTATAACGGATAGTTTCTCACGACTATGCTTTTAAGCAGATAATGATTCATATAAATGATTCAATCATGGAGTTTTTATAGCTCTCGTCTTCAAACCATCCGAAGCATTTAGCTCATTTACTGATAAAATGATAATATTATCAGCCAAATATTTCGTAACACCTTTATTGGCACTAATGAAAGGTAGAAATCTTGCTTATTCTATCTTATTACTTTATGAACTAGAAATCCAATAATTGCTATCGGCACTCTTTGCATCACCATTACATCTCCTGGTGTCAACTTTATTAATCAGATTTCTCTGATGCGAATAACAAATACATCAGTTATAATTATTTTCACGACACCCTTATCTTCTCCAGCTGTATTCCATGTCAGCCTTAGGTGTTTATTTTTTCTAAGCTTTTTGTGTGGGTATTAATGATTTTTTTATAAGATTTTGTGTTTTTCTATTCGATTTTGTTCGTTTCGAGAGTTACTTAAAGTCTCATCATCAAAGTCTTTGGATATCGATTAAGAACGGAAAAGATTCTCAAAATATTTGACAGACTTTGCACACTGCCCAAATACAGCTTCAGGCGTGTATAATGTGGATTCACGCTACTGTAGTTTTGTTTTTACATAAGATCAACCCATTTTAGTTGCATCTTCTCGAAAAGTGCACGAGAGTTTCGCGAGTAACTTTCCATTTCCACATTCAAATTGAATGAAAAAAAAAGAAACCCAACCCAATCCGCGTGTCACAGTGTTTTTTTTTTCTGTGAAAGCTCCCGTTGGCTCGCAACTTTCCACCCTGCATCCTTCTTTTTTCCTCTCTCTCACGCATTTCCATGGTGATAGCAGCGTTCGCTCGCTTCGCTTATCGCCTTCGCTGGTAGCATTAGTGGTTGGGCTCTGCCGAAGTTTTCCCCAACGCACCACTATAAGCCACTATATATTTTGCTGCCTTCTTGTGCGTCCATAAAAAGTGGACGGAAATTTTATGCCTTTATTTTTATTCCTATATTAATTTACTGTCCGTCCATCGAGCATACGGGAAAATAGACTGGCTTTTAGGTTGTGTGAGGGAGGCAGGCAGAGAAGGAGAGAGGGGGAGAGAGGTTTGGGGTCGACCGAGGGAGCCATACGTCCGTAGGGAATGTGTGGAGTGCGTTCGGCGCGGTTTGTTGCGGCGAGTGGGAGATACTACGATATTATCGCGCTATTAGCACCGGTTTTCGACCATTTGCCAAGCTCATCAAAACAATAATCATTAGAATAATTGCCGATGGTTATTGCGCGTATTTGTTGATTAATTTGATTTTTACACGTCACTTTTCGGTCGTGTGCCGCAGCGAGCACACTGGAGTAGTATGAGCACCGGGGAGTTGTTTTCCCTGCCGTCGATCACGATGTTGACAAAAGCCTTTCTCTGTTTGAAGCGTTCGAATAAAAACACTTGACAGTCTCACACGCTTAAGCAGCTCCGACGTGCTTTGCAGAGTTGCAACACCCCCCAGGCCCGTGGCGACCGTGGCGACGTACATGTGAGTGCGGGCACTGCAGTATCCCAAAGCCAAAGAAAACATCGGGAATGTCGCACCAACGACAGGCGATTATAAAACCATCAAAATCAAAACACCACTTCAATTGCAGTGCAAACTGTTGCAGCCAGGGCCCGTGCAAGTCACATTTCTTTCCCGCACCGATCGACGCCACCACCACCACCTTAAGCCCTCTGGCCGGATTGTCAGTTGAAGCCGTCGGTTGGAACAATTTATGATCCTTACACCCGGGGCCACACAAACCGGCGTCGATTGAGGGCAAACGATCGTACGCGCGCACCTCCGAACCGGCTCATCGAAGGTGCTGCGTTGGTGTACGCGGTAACCCAAAAAACCGACCCGCGTTCTTGGTGCGCGCATAGAACGGAGCCGCTCACTTTTTAATGCTTTCTACGCAAATAAAACCTACAGCCCTTGGCATACAAACGGTGGGCAAACAAAGGTTAGGTATCGGGTTTTCAGTGCAGACCGGGACAGATAGGTGTATGTCGATGATAATACGTGAAAAATGATGTACAAATAGACGGATAGTGAGTAGTCTGGTACGTATGGCACATTGACCTAGGTTGCATTTGATAAGCTGAAGATTCATTGAATGTAGATCCCGAGTTTATTAAAAATGTGCAAGTCGTTTTATGTGACTAGCGTTTATTGAAAAATTGGGTCGTTCGTATGGTCCTGATCGCAAGCGCAAGGGCATAAGCGTTGTGGGTTTGAATCTCAACTGGATCATCGCCTCGTACGCAGGACTAACTATCCAGGCTGCCGGGGTGATAACCTAGGTGGTGATCTCTACCTAGTTGAGAGTGTTGTGAAAGAGGGAGAAGCGGTTTATTAAAAATTTCTGAGAGTATTTTCACGACAATATTTACAACCACATTTATTCTAAATGGTATGAACACGTCTCATTAGTCTGCACATTTTCGATACTTCTAATTTCACATGCCATGCAATTCTCCATTTACCATTTTCATCCGTTCGAAGCTTGTCTTATCTTTTATATCTTAAGTTAAAATATGTTAAACTTCAATGTGTACCCATTATGGTGCTAGTTGTGGTGCTTTGTTAAAAAAACGCATTATAAATTCAAGTTGAATAAAATAAATCAGAAACAACAGACAGTAAAAAACACACATTCCATACATTTTGCAATTATTCAGCTTAGAACATGTGTGTCCACGCATGTCGTAAAATAGATTAAAACCATTTTCAGTCGATACTTTTTCACTATCATTACTTACTTTTTATCTATCATTTACGATAATTTTATGGAGATATCTTAGTTGCCTTACTCAATTTATCTACTGTCATTGTCAATCAACATTTTCGTCAACCGTATTTTATTGTTGTAATAATGTATAAGAGCTTGTCGATTTATCTTAAAGACAAAATTTGATTTAAAATAAAAGTAAATTGTTGTAATGTTTTGCATTTCGCAGCAAGACGCGGATCAAACGTAATGCAAACTAGTCGCAGAGAGCATTGAGCTAAGCGGGACCCCATGCTAGATTTAAATAGAACGAATAAATACATTTTTTCTTGTAAAATTGGAACTAAAATCTTTTTTAAACTATTTTGTGAAATAACGGCCCACCACATCCTGGATCTCCTCATAACCCACGTATGTTCTGGTTCTCCATTGATGACAAATATACAAATCTAATTTAAATTTAAAGAATGCTTTCTATAAAATGATACAGTAAATAAAACAGTTACTAGTAACAGGGCAAAAGGAAGAGCAGAACGAACGAAATTACAATACAACACAATCCCTAAAATAAATGAAACAATTGACAACACAAAATTGAACGTTAGAGAGGGCTCTATGAAGCGTCAGACAAACACGACAAACACGACACTTTTGTGTGAATTATCCAAGTTTTACGAATGCAAACATACGAACACACAAACAGCCGCCAATATCCGCCTCCTGACAATTTACAGGATGAATCCGCAAGGTGCATACAGCTTCAAGATGGGCATCAGACATGCCAGACAAAACCAAACTGTCTCGTTCGGCGGTCTAGTTTGTCTGGCATGTTTGGAATGTCTGACGGAGTACCTTCATATGCCTGCTTGGATTTGATTCGTGTTTCGCTTGTTCGATGTCTTGTTCGACGGCTCATAGAGTCCAGCCTAAGTGGCCATTCAGACTTATTCTGTAATTTCAGCTGGTTAATGCTTTATTATTTTGCTTTAGTTTTGGTACATTATGCTTTATTTTATGACTTTTCGTTCTCAACTTCTTCATTTGCATTTTTGTGGCAATTGTGTTTTTTTTTTATTATTCAAACATTTACAATTTCCATTTAAATTGTATTCAGTAGAGCATTACTTTTCGACCACACTGTTTCCAAATCACTCTACCGACCCAGGAGAACTTTATTATTATTATTTTTAGAACGCGCCCTATCTACTTTGCTAAATTCTTGTAATATTTTGGTATTATTATTTACTGTAATCTTTGTTATCTTCTATGTGGTTTTATATTTGCTGAAATATAATTTTCTGTAATTTCATCTCCGCTTTGCGAGACAGCATGAAGTGCCTTGTATCTTTGACCGTATTTCGCTCGGTTGCAACCACTGTGCGCAGTGCTGCCAAGTACATTTTGTCAACACAAAATTCATCCGCGGGCCGTATAAAAAAGGACCGTTCTTTATGTATGCACTTTACAGCGAGAAATTTCGAGCTACGTCTATTTGCACGATTACATATGGGCCTCCATACAAACTATCTCAGAATACGCTGAAAATCTGAGGTCTCATACATAAAAAGGCATTAAGTTTGTTACCTGGGCTCGCTCTTTGGTCGCTCTCGCGGTCACCCACCTGGGTGCAGTGGAGGCCGGCTGGCCGTGCTCGAAACTGCTCGCATGATTTGTTGACACATTTGACGGCTGCGAAGAACAATAAGCGGGCTTTGGGAAGAAAAAGAAGAAGAAGAAGAAGTACAAGCGGCAGACATTTTCGTCCTGTTTTTACTGTAATTTTCAGTATAAAATCAAGTTTTACTCCCGTGAAAAAAGACAATTCGACAATACAAACATCGCAGCAATGGCCAACAGCGGTGATCGAATAGAGAAACTGTATAAAAACTACGAAATTCTCAGTGACGCCAAGGAGAAAATCGGCGAGGTTCGTGTCGGTGGCTGGGTGCCCGGATTTTTTTTTCACCGAATGCCTGCTCCCAGCAAGAAGAAGATTGTTTACGTTTTGTAATTATTTTCCGTTCCCCTTCATAGCACGAAGCCGAATATAAGGAAATTCTAGACGCCGTGAAAGGAACGGCCAAGGAAAAGCGGCTTGCGTCCCAATTTATTGGAAAATTCTTCAAACACTTCCCCGACCTCGCGGAACTCGCCATCGAGTCTCAGCTGGATCTGTGCGAGGATGAGGACACGCAGGTAGGGAACCGGAAAGTGGGAAGATGCGTTTTTACACATTTCAACATGCATTGGGATCCAACATTGTGTTTGTGTGTAGATAAGGCGTCAGGCAATCAAGGATTTGCCGCAGCTATGCCGTGAAGCCACCGAGCACACCCCGAGGATTGGTGACATTTTGGCCCAACTGCTCATCACTGAGGACAGTGTGGAGTTGCTACAAGTGCATCAGTCGCTACTAACGCTGGCAAAGGTAAACATATTTTCCATGCTGCACACACACCGGCAGTATTTTGATTGCGTTTGCGTTGGCGTTTTTTTCAGTTCGATGCGGTCGGCACGCTCACCGGAATATTCAGCCAGATTGTGGGCGGTGACGAGACCACTCGGTTCCGCAGCTTCCAGTTCATCAACAACAAAATCATGAAGCTAGAGCCGGAAATTCTGACCAAGGTAGTGGAGGATTTTATCATTGCTGAGGTGAAAAAGATCACTCTGGTGAGTTGTTGTTTGCGTTGAATCTGTCTCATGTACCGCGTTTTGATTAATGCATTCCTTCTAATGCCAACCTTTAGGACGTGAGCTCGGACGAGTTTCATCTGTGCATGTCCATTCTAAACCAAACGAAGCTCAGCAAAACGCTGCCGGGTCATGTGGAGCTTGTAACGCTCGCGGCGGAGCAGGCAGATCTGGAAAGTGATCCCGGTTCGCTCGCATCGGAAGACGAATCGGTGGAACGTTTCATTCAGTGCTCCACCGAGGCCATGCCGTACTTTTCGGTAAGTTTTAGGTTGTGTTGTGATGTGCTTGGCTGGGTTAAGGAATAGACTAATCGGTTGCTCTTCCTCCAATACAGTCTCAGGTGGAATCGACTCTGTTTGTAAAGTTCATGTGCGAGAAGTTTCTGCGACCGAGCGTATGGAGTCTGATTGGTGTTGCGGACGAGCAGCACCAGACTCAGTTGCGTCTGCTGAAAGTGTTTTCGGAGATGTCCGCATTCTGTGGCACACTCGAGAAGGCTGCCGAGAAGGTGGAAGCTGTTTATGAGATTTTGCTGGTAATTTATCATTGCTGTTATTTCGCGTTCGCACTGGTACGAGTATAACGATTGCCAATGCGCCTTTTGGATGCGTTTCACCTTTCCACAGGAGTATATGCCTCTGCCACCGCTCGATGCCGATTTGAACGAGACGCCCTCGTTCCAGTTTTCGCACGCCGAATGTCTGCTGTACGCGCTGCACACGATCGGAAAACAGGCCGCCGATTTCCTCACATTCCCGGAGAACCCTGCGAAGCTGAAGGATTTCCGCTCCCGGCTGCAGTATTTGGCGCGAGGCACACAAGGGTGAGTATCATGGTTTTAGTATGCTTTTTGAGGAGTTAATTAGATTCATAAATGTTTCATTTCACAGCATAGTAAAAAATTTAGCTTGATGAATATTACGAATAAGTAAAAACGAGATTTTGACTGCCTTTCATGCGCTAATGTTGGGAATTACTAGGGTTTGGTTTTTTTACGTTAGCGGCTTAAAGTCTTGTGAAACTTTTACTTATTTTTCTATTTGGCTTAGAAACCTTAGCTTACACATTCAACTAAGCTAAATATAAATGATAGAAATAATCCAAATTGTTCGTTTTATGTTTCTGCTTGATCCATCCCACAAGGTTAAAAAGTTGATTGTCAAGGAGGAACTATAGAAGGTTTTCTTACTGTTTTATTATATTTTATCGTAAAAATTACACTGACAATACGTGATAAATATGTTTTGACGGTTTTTGCAATCGTCCAATGTACAATTAAATAATAACAAAACAAACTGTTTCATATTTCTCTCAATTTATATTCTTATGTCATTGAACCATCTTTTCATTGATTTTCACATGGGGCTAGTCATGTAAGAAACCGCTATGTCCTTCAGAATTACAACCAATTATGTGGAACGTAAAACACAAAAGCACTTGCCTTTAGCAGCTTCCTTACACACTCATATCTTCCCCAGGTACATCAAAAAGCTGCAGGAAGCCGTCAAGGGCAAAACGGTGGAGGAAATGAAGTCGGAAGAAAATCAGATCAAAGTGACGGCCCTGAAGACCACGTCCAATATCAGCACGCTGATACGCGATCTGTTCCATTCGCCGCCGAGCTTCAAGTCGATCGTTCAGTTGTCTTGGGTGGTGCCCAAGGGAAAGAAAGCAACGGTAAGGAACTATTCTTTCTCCAGAATGAAGTGGACAACTCAATACAATAACTATTTATTCCAGCAGCAGCAGCAGCAGCAGAAAGAGCAACAGAAGCAAAGCGACTACAGTACCAAGGCAGGCAACAAACGGCACGCGCCGATCACGTTCGACGGCAACGGAAAATCGGCGGGCGACACTAGAGGCCCGAAGCAGGGCAAACCCGGTGGCAATCCGACCGGGTCGCAGAAGATGTACACCCCACCGTCGGGCAAATATTCCGGCAAGCTGCATCGCAATGGCAGTGGTGGTGGCGGTGGCGGAGGTGGCGGCGGCCGCGGTCGTCCCGGGGGTGGTGGCTTCCGTCGCGGTAGCTTCGGTGGCGGAGGCGGCGGTGGTCGTAACAGCGGCGGCAAAAGGAAGTATTAAGTCGTGCGAGACAGTGAATGGTTTTGAAGCGACGGAGGAGGGTAACGAAAGTACGGTGTACGTGTGCAGCTGTAGTTTCCCTTTCCCTCTATCCCTGTTGAAACGTCCTCCGGGTAATATCGGACCATTTTTGAGGACACTCGGAAACGCGGTTGGTTAGGTGTTAATTATTCTAGGTGTTTAAAGGAGACTCCCAACGACGGTGTGGTTCTACACAACTCTAGTACCTTTTTAAACTTTCCAAGTAACGAGCGAACGGATTGCCCCGTCACAGTGAAATATCTCTCTTAACATAGAGCCAACCCTACTAATTTGTAGAAAGTACGCGGATATCTGCAACGACATCCATTCGGCTCCCAGTTTTTCAGTGGACACGTGGCCTGCAGCGAAGCGACAGGAGACTGGTTGAGGCGCCCGAACGAAATACACACACCATCACAGCAGAACTGGAGCGCGGAAGCAGCATCAGAAAATCTACTTATTTGGAGATATACAGCGTCTACGTTTGCTCTCTTTTTCCATTGTTCCTTTTCTAACCTATAACAACATCGCAGAGCAACCCAACCTAAATCGTCTATTGCATCCGCATGTTCCTTTCCTGTATACTATCTGCCCGCGCACATTTGCTTTCGTCGCCTTCTTCGATTAGAGCCAAAAAAAACCATTCCTGTTCACGATTTCACAACCGCATCATCGACAACATCCAACGACACCACATCGATACGAACGCCTCCCACTGCGTGTCGGCAGCATGAAACGATTCTCTTCCAGCGTGTAAGTCAGCTCCGTGGGACGTGGAAATGATTGGAGTTTGTGGAGTTCAGACATTGAGAGAGTGCTCGCACCCATCATCCCTTCTAGGATTGTGAGTAACATTGGTACCTCTCTATTTTGTTTCCCTTCGTCCTGTTTCGTTCCACTCCGTTCCCGTTTGTCCAGAAGCCATACTGGGATGGAATAACTTGGCATCTTTTCTGGGTACTTAGTTCCCATTGACTCCGCATGCCCTTGATTTGGAGGCGCGTTTTTAGAGCAGCAACACACCGTTTGTGGAGGTCAACTTTTGTTTTCTATCATTGAATTGGTTTTTAAATTTCAGGTTGTTCCCCGATCGTGACGGCATTCCATCGCGTTCGGGGAGAGCATTCTAGCCGTGTTGATTTAGAGTCAAATAAGAGCAGTCAAAGTTTTACAATACGTGACTGCTTTGTGTGTGTTATTTGCATTACATATATCGCCTCGTTTAGTATTTCGTCCAAAACTCGGACGATATGTGCACAGCAACGCTGCCAAGACCACCCACAAGCTAGTGGTTGCAGATTGCTGCTGAAAGTAGATCTAAACGAAACATTGAATATCGTTCTTACAATTAAATGCACGATCCTCCCCGCTCCCTAACTCTTGATTCGAATTTCTCGTGAATAAACGATTCCGTGGTATGATACAGCATTTATTGAAACGATCTTTTTTTTTGTTCGCATCCGAAAGACGCCGCATTCTCCTTATTATTATTCCCGTTTGTAAAAGTTTGAAAAAGGCGCGTGTAAATCCTACGCAGGGATGTTATTAACGAGATCTACACTTATCACGCTCCCTGGTGCAGAGCTATGGCACTCTCGAACGTCTCTATCGTATGATCACACACGCGTTCCAAATCTTCCAGGCCACGGCGCAGTATATCGATTGCCCGTACGTTCCGGGCGGCCTGGATGCGGAAGTGCATTTTATTCTCGGCCGGATGTGGTACGGTGTAGCCGCAGAAGTTTACGTCCGGGCTGAAAGAAGATTACGCTCACTTTCGGTCCGACACCGCTTATGTGTTTCTACTTACTATTTGCAGATGATGCTTTTGAGCGCATTGCCCAGCGTGTGTCCCTCGTCTTCGAACACAAACGTGCGCGAGCTCTCACCCGAATTTTCGTCGCCTGATAACTGTGACAAGAAAGAAAAATGACCTTAAATAATCTACTTTCATAAAATACCTTTTGGGTCGTTCTTACTTCCGCTAACTTCGGCATAATGAGCGTAAAGTTGAGGCTAATAATATGTGAAAGAAATTCCGGTCAGCCCGGTGGTCTCGCGGCACGTTGTTTTGTTTTTGTTATTTGTTGTGAATTCCCTTTTCGTATTCGGTCATCGTGTTGACATTTCTTAGAATAAATTTTCAATGCAAATCTATTAAATTTTCTTGCAACAAATTCAATATTATCAGTAATACTTCCAACATTATTTAATTTCAATTTAATTTTTGCACATTTATACCAACAGTGGCCATATAATTGTATTATCATTTGACCTAACATTCACATGTGACCTACCACTGTGCAATTTTTGCCGAGCAGTGTGGCCAGAAAGAAAAACCGTTGGATGTGAAGCAATCGACACAAAAAACACTTGTTGCAGACGCCATGGAGCCACTACGCAAAATAATAGTGAAGAAATATTTACCAGGCTTTGAAAACCTGAAAAAACCCGATCTACTAACGAAGGCAGAGTACCAGCTGGTGAAGTGTGTATTACAAATGTTCTCCGCTCGTTCAAAAAACACCTAACACCGTTTGCATTATCCTCACAGCGAATGCGGTCTGAGTGATTTACTCGACGTCGAAAACAATCCCGTGGCGCTGGAGCGCATCTGCGAGGGAGAGAAGCTCCAAACGGCGGAGTTTTATATCCGGCAAGAAAGTAAGCGTTGCGGTGTAGTTTTATATAAAAAAAAGCAATGTTGACATGTATTTTTCGTTGTTCTTTTCCCTTCTCCTTTGCTGTAGAGATATACAATCAGAACGTAGCAAAAATCTACCGTAAAGATAGAGTAAACCCACCGCAACCTCGTATAACTCGGCCGGCGGAAGTGCCTGTGAATGTCAGCAATGCGACGACCGCAGTCGTACCCCCACCGGCAGATATTAACGCTGACGTGCAAAGTGTTCCGACAGAGGATGCTCGTCAACCGATCCGATCGGCAGAGGGCAACAGCGCTGCCGAAACCGATCCGTACCAGATGCGTGAAGAAATAGCAACCGTAGCAACCGCGATGCCATCCGCCATCGCAGTGACAGGGGATGACAATTTCGGCAGTACGGATGTGGATGGTGCACGAGATTTTTTGGAACTATGCACGGGCGTCGAGTTGCCACCGATGTCGGCGAGACAGACGCTGA
This sequence comes from Anopheles dirus, assembly GCA_000349145.1. Classification (NCBI taxonomy): domain Eukaryota; kingdom Metazoa; phylum Arthropoda; class Insecta; order Diptera; family Culicidae; genus Anopheles; species Anopheles dirus. The sequence goes on from KB673090.1 coordinate 3,980,943, forward strand.
CGCGGGAGATGCTGATGTCTCAGTTTCCCTCAATGCCGTCGGTGCTACCGATTGCGGATAACTTCCGGGAAATTAACGTTAGCGATATCGGTACTCCCATGTTCAAGAAACCGCTGTTGACTAGTACACCCTTTGTTAAAGCTGCGTTCCCACCGGAAGATCAACTGGCTGCGGCGCTGCTACCAGAATTACCGGTGCTGGATGCACCAATGCTGGAAGCGCCTATGCCGGAAATACCAATACCGACGGAGCCGATAATGGAAGCAATTGGCGCTAGTAATACCCCTAGTACTGCTGTACCTACGCATATGGCCGAAAGTAGCTCTTCAGGGGAAGTCACCAATGCACCTCCACCGCGTGCGCGACGAAATCGCCAGCTGGGCTTCACGGAGCGCCTACCACTGTTGAACTCTACCACCAGCATGCCGGCAGCACGACGATCATTCGATGTCTTCAGCTTTCAGTACCATGCGTGCTGGAACGAGATGGTCCAGGACGTGCAGATGCTGCTTTTGCAAGAGCGCGAACGTATGGAATCGTTGCGTGAAGCTCCCATTATGCGGGAGGCAGTACCAGATCAGAAAGACTCTGGCTTCCAGCAGACGGTCGATGAAAGGTTTGCAATTGCGCAATGCGAACAGTCAAATATGACATCGGATGGTCGAAAGACCCAAATTCACGCAGTCACGGAGCAATCGAGTGGGTTAAAACAGCTGGATGTACTAATGACACCGGATCTGGCAATGAGCTCACAACCGAATCAGCTCGATCAACTACCATCGCTCGACAAAAACTTAACCGAAGTGTCTAATCCTTACAACCTGCCAACTTCCATAGAACCGGAGGTAAGTAGGCGATGCAAATGTGAAGACGTCGAAAACTGTACGTTTGTCATGTTTTTGTGCAATTTTGATTTCAGTCTACTTTGATTGAAACACCTGCAGCCGGCAGACCACATACAGAACAGGAAATCACCGTGCCACCGCCGATTCCGACAAATTTACCCAAGCAGAACAGAAGCACTCGCCAGAATTGCAGAGAAGAAACGGTTCCAGTTGAGTAAAAACTCGGACACGGATATTTGTTTTGCGTTGCGAATGACATTTTGTATGAATAATTGTAGGTTAAAACCGATAGCGATTCCTTTGGAGATATTAGCTCGATTCTATACAATCAAGCTAAACAGCTCGAAACCATCCCGAGACTCGATGAAGAACCAATGGGAGAGATTGCACCTCCGGATCCAATGGTAAGTGCAAAATTGTCCATATAACAGATGGCTTATGTTTTTTCACTTCACACGTGTTTGTATTTTACCTTCTACTTGCAGCTCCTAGATATACTGTTCGCCGTGCAAGGTGAACTACTGGTTCAGAGGCGTCGAAGCACTGGCGACGAACGTGTTTTGATTGAACGCTTGCTGCAGCTACTCAACATCGACACACGGATTGGCTGCGCGAAACTAATGAAAAATTTGATCCTTCTTAAACAAGCTAACCTGGTAGAAGTTTACTGCAACGATGCTCAGTACATTGAGGAAGTTGCTTTAAAGCTTCGCCAAGTACAAGACAGCGAGTTTGATTAATAACTTCCCTTTATTCGTGCCGCAAGAACGTACTTATTTATAATCTCTAGATGATTTTTTCGAGCATAGATAATCAAGCGTTATGTTTGATCAATACACCCAACATTACAGAACAAATGGAGACATTTGTTCAATTTAGATTAAATAATTTATTATAAATGTAGTTGTTCATTATTTGAAATACACTAGCTTATTTGTTTATTTATTAACAGCAGGCTATTGTTGAGGTTAGACTAGATGAAACTGTAGAATAAACAATGTTGCTAGCAGAATAAAAAATAAATAACTAAATAGTACTAGAACTAGAAAATTGCAAAAATAGAATATATATAATAATAAATTATAACATAGATAATTAAATGATTTTGGTATTTTGTAGACTTCGTAAGAATTACTGTGAATTATCGCTTACACTGCTGTACGGTTTTTTTTTTCTTTAGGAGTCTTATATTTCGAACTACTGTGTGCAATGTTGCCACACTTCCCAAGTAACTGATCGTATGTGCAAATATTTTTTAAAATATTACAGTTGCAATAGTTCGTTTGAAACATCAATTAGTTTAACATATAGCTGATTCCTTGCTTGTATTGACCTTCATCTGAAGAGAGCGTTCAATGATAATTTTGTTTCATTGTTTTTGTTTTTCGAATTATTGAATCATTTACAACGTTATTGGGTTGAATTGCTATTTGATGTTGAATATTATCACAGGGCATTAATATCGTCGTTGATCATTTACATATCGCATTCGGTGACACTAACGGTCGAATGGATCGAATACTCCCAACGTGCCCAAATTTAGTGTCAACTGACACCTAGACAATGCTATAGACAGAACTTTGCACAAGTGCCAATTGACACCCGATTTGACCGTTAGTGTTAAGACTATTCGTAACATGCAGCATGCAGCCTCAACGTACGCAGCCCATTCCAACGACTCGATGCTACGTTGCGGATCCGAGTGAGAGGATCGATCACTCTCGTAATGGACTCCACAGCTTCAGAAACGACGTTTATGAAATATATTTTATAAGTTCGGAATACATTTAGCAACTAAGGTAGCAAGCAGAAATCAACACCATACACTCACTGCACCGCTCCTAGAAGAAATTGTGGGAACGTTTATTGTTTTCTTAACAAAAGTACATCTGTACAACCGCGAACCTTACCGGCTAGTAAAACGATAGCAAATATCCTGCAATTGTATAGCAACAAACAAACAAAAAAGGTCTACCTAAAGCCTAAGAGTAATAAAAAAGACGATCTGCAAACACCGATGCTGGCCCCGGGCTTGCGTTCCTCGCGGGCATCATCGTTGCGCAGCGTATGGTTGTGTGTTGTGTTGCCTTTCTGGTGGTCGTGGTATCGATATGCTGTAGCGCTTTGTAACAAAATTTGCGATTTTGTTGTTGTTTGTAAGTAGCAAGTATTATTAAGCCCATTTCATTCGTTGCTGTGGTCCTCCTCGTGGAATTGATTTTATAAATCTCATCCTTGAGTGTGGTGTATGTGTGTGTTAGGTTCGCCTTGTAGCCGTGTGTGTGTGTGTGTCTTTATTACATGCGTTGCGATCCGTTACAACTGCTGTATTCTACATATACTCCTTACAAGCCTAATATACGCGGAGGTTCAGTGGAGGAGACGGAAGAGGAGGAGGAAAAAGGTGTGGCGTTGTGCTAAATCGTGTTGTCGTGCAGGGATTCATGTTTGGGCCATTTGTTTGTGCATTTGTTGGTGCGTTTCGTTCGTTATCACTTTGACATTGCTCTCTTTTAAGGCGCTTGTGTGTACGTGTAGTCTTTTCTGTGTGGGTGCGTTCAATCAATTCCGCATCGAATTTGGCATTCCGGGATTTCCCATTCCCAGCTATTCCTTTCCCATACGTAATGGCCTTTCGACTCGACGACTGAGGGCACGAGTCTTATATACCGCTTCATATCAAACGAATAGATTTGTTGTTCCTATTATTTACCACGCTACAGTTCCGAGCAAACAATAAAAAGCTTCCCCTGTGCGCCGTTTTGTATGTCGTAATGTTTCATTTAAAAAAGAAATACTGATTTGTTGGATTTTTGTTACGTTTCGTCAAAAATCGGGGAATTCCAGGTGAAGAAAAAATGGCTTGCTTAGTAAAATCTCAATCTCAAAAAACAAGGTACACGATATTCTCTCACGTAAACACCGAATGCAAGCGCCATGCGCGGCCGCCGCCCACCACCACAATTACTACGCCGGTCCCAGTAGCTCGGAAAGCATTTCCCGGCTGGAGAACGCGTTCGCCGTGATGCCGGTGCGTGATCGGCTCCGGTTGAGTTGGGCCCGGCGTTCGGCACCGGCCGGCCGCGGCCCCCGTCGACGCCGCTGCTCCCGGTTGCCGAAGGCCGAACCCGTCTGCAGCGCCTCGAGCAGACTGTCCATCACGCCCTCCTGCGTCTGCACCGCATCGATACTGATCAGCTGCACCTTGCGCTGTTGCCGCTCGGCCAGCTCGCGCTGCGCACGCTCCTTCGCCTCCTGGGCGCGCTGCTTCTTCTGTTCCTCCTCGCGCAACCGCATGTTGTCGGCGTGCGCCTGCACGAACGCGTCCTTGAACGTTTTGATGTCGCTGAAGAACTCCTCCATCGTGTACTTGGCCGGATCGAAGCAGTAGTACTCGGAGAGGCTGGTGAAGAGGGACTCCATCTGGGCGAGCATGCGCCCGAGCACCTCGACCTGCGCCCGGCACTCGACCGCGAACTGCCCCATCACATCGAGGAACCGATCGTCCTCGGACTGTGGCACTTTGTTGTTGTTCAGGTCGGACTCGAGGTTCTTCAGCGCGTTGTTCATCTGGCGCATCGTCTTCTGGATCGTGTCGAGGCTGACGCGCGACGCCTTGTCGACGTGGGACAGATCCTCGCAGAAGGAGAGCGCCTCCGGGAACTTGCTCTCGATCACCTCGGCTAAATAGTGCAGGAGCGTCTGCTTGTTCTCGTAGTCCTTCGTGTTGGACAGCTTGGGCAGGAAGCTCATCTCGAACCCGAACGCCGGGTCTTTCTTCGAGCCCGAGTTCATGTAGTTCCCGAGCAGCAGAATCAGCTCGAGCACCTGGGCGAACTTTTTGCTCGTCTTCACCTCCTCGCAGGCGGCCGTCCCGGCCACGATGTCCGGCTTCACGTCCGCCACCATGTCGGGCATGTCGATCTTGAAGCTGAGGCTCTGCAGGCGGGCTCCGAGCCGCTTGATGTCGCCGATCGTGGCCGCGAACCGCTCCGCACCGGCCAGATCTTCCCCGCGGGCGCGTATCTCCTGCAGGCGCTTCAGCTGGTCCGGCGGCGGCAGGTACTGGATGAGCTGCTGGAGGACGCTCGGGCTCAGCACGGACGTGTCGCAGCGCAACAGGCACGTGCGGATCTGTTCGTGTGACAGATGCTTCAACGAGCCACCGAGCAGGATCGACAGATTCTGAGCCGCCTTCGCATCGAGTACGCGCAGATCGATGTTCTTCTTCGACGACTGGGGCCGATCGGTCGCGTTGTTGTCGATCGGTTTGCCCGGCTTGGAGGAGAACTTCATGGCGAGCCGAGCGAGTATCTCACCGTCGGCGAGCTTCTCCTCCTGCACCTTCACCCAGAACGAGTTTTCGGAGAGTTTCTGCGCGTCCAGCCCGTTCCAGTTCGCACGCTTCATCGGTCCGTCCGTGTCCCACTTCTTCTTCGGCTTCAGCCCGTACGGTAGTTGCTTGGGGGCGGCATTCGGGAACGGTGGTGGCATGCCCGGGAAGGGCGGTGGTCGTACGCCCCCCGGACCCATCATCATCGGTGGCGGTGGAGGCGGTGCACCGCCCATGCCGGGCATCGGTGGAGGTGGTGGAGGTCCGCCTGCCCCACCGGGCATGGGTGGAGGTGGAGGGGGTGGCGCACCGCCGCCGATCATGACGGGAACCGCTCCCGGGAACGGGGGTGGTGGTGGTGGCGGAGCTGCACCGCCTCCCCCCGGCAATAGACCGGGCGGTGGGGGTGGAATGTTAATTTGAGGTAGTTTGCTTTTCCCCTTCGGCGACACGATCACGCCGGTCGCTTCGATCTCCTTGAGGCGGTCCTCCAGCGCGGCGGCACGCGCCTCCGCCTCCTGCCGCGCCGTCTGCAGCTCCGTCATGCGTTTGTCGAAGTCTTCCGACTTTTTGCTCTCCATCTGCTTCGTCTTTTCCGCCATGTCGTCCAGCAGGGTGGTGGTGTCGATGTGGAAGTCGCGACACTCGAAGTTCGGATCGTAGCCGCTCTTGTGGAGCACGATCTGCGACACACACTCCTCGATCAGCTTGAAGTAGGCCGGCCGGTACTGGTGATCGTCGCGGATGAACAGCAGATGCTGCAGGATCGACAGGAAGTACGGTTCGCTGCTCGTGTCCGCGACCAGGTTCTTCAGCAGCTCGAAGCAATCGTTCATGTCGTCCAGCTCGAGCCGGACATTGTCGAAGCGCTGGCTAAACTCCTCGAAGTCGTCCTCCCGGTAGCCGTTAAAGATCTTGAAGTGGTTCACCAGATTCTCGTGCCCGCTCTTCTCGACCAGCTCCGATAGCTGATCGATGCGTTCATACAGCCCGGCACGCATCATTTCGCAGCGCAGATGCAATCGATAGTTGATGTCCGAGGGCGTGTTGATGATGCAGTTGATTAAGATCAGCGTGTTGCAGGTCAGCTCGTAGTTGCGATCGTTGTCGAGGAACAGGCCCTCCACGATCGGTCGGAACCGTTCCGAGCCGGGTTTGCACATCGAGCTGACGTTGGTGACCGCCCGCAACACCTTCTCGTAACCGTTGCGCTCCTTGACCAGGGAAAGCGCGGCCAGCAGCTTGATCGCTTCGCACCGCGTCTGTGGATGGGTGGTATCGATGCACTGGGCCAGCAGCAGCACGACCGCATGCTGATCGGGCGAGAGGATCACGTTCAGGCCCCAGGAGTTGTTCATGATCGCTTTCAGGCATCGCAAACACTCGTACTCGATCTTGGACATGCGGCGCGGGACCGATTTGCAGTACCGGAGCAGTGTGACGATCTCGTTGATGCCATCCTCGCCGAAGTCCTTGATCCAGCTGATCGGGTTGCTGGTCAGTGCTACGCGCAGACTCTCGAGACATGCCAGCAGCTTGCTCGACCGGTTCGAATAGTCACCCTCGTGGAGGTACTGCACGTAGTCGGAGGGTTTCTCGAAGCGCGAGTTCGCACGATGCTCGGACGAGGATTTACCTGTGCGCCGGATGAGAGAGATAGAGAAAGAATTAAATCGTTTTGCGGATAGATTTAAGATGTATAAATGTGGTCGTATAAAATGATCGATTGAATCGAATGGCTCTTAATTGCGCAACATAGGAAGGTGCCCACATGGAAGATGCTCATGAATGCCTCAATGCTGATGGTCACGCCAGTAGAAGACGTCGGACGCTCTAATCGGTAGGATTTGTTGCTGGCTAGGTCATAGGAGTTCTTTTACTGATCGGCTGGCAGCTACTGTACTGATTGCTCCGACTCCGTAGCAGCGTAAGATCGTTCGTAAAATAGTCGAACACCTCCGAAAAAGGCGAACTAGAGTAAAAGATCCTCCAGATATTGAAGTACATTGTAATGGCCATAAGTCCGGCTAGTTTATCTGAACGGGGACAGACAACTTGGCTGTTATGCTGTTATCTATTTTCAATCTATTATCTGCCTATTAGCCGAAGGAGCGAAACGAAAGTCCCAACAGCTAATTGCATATGCAGCTTACTTGAGAATTCTATGGCCAGATCTAATAATCGCGTGAAGAACATTGCGAAGTCTCTCTATTTCTGGACACGGTTTCAATACTCTGAGCAAGATCTTCGAAAGCGTATGCGAACGGTGGAGCAATAAATGGTGTGAATTTGAAAAGCTCATTCGAATAAGTCCTTCGAATTATTTCCATGACTTGAGTTCCTCTTCAAGAAAAGATAAACTAGGTGAAAATCGGGATTAGTTCATTTTCTTGCATTCTTTTAAAAAATCTCTTCTGTTCTCGTCAATTTGTTTGGTTTTCATTACATTCAATCTTCCTTTAAAGTTGACGTATATTTGCAGGCTATGAAAAGAGTTATTTTCATTTGTTTTATTGCAGTAGCTCATATCTTCGAATCAAATTAGTGTTCAGTTGTTGAGCTGTTATTCAAACGAACTCACAGTTGGGGGAAAAACAATTCATTTTATTTGTTATGAAGCGATAAAACAATTCAGTGGCAGTAAACAATTCATTCAGTAGCAGTAGCAAAATGAGCAGTTCAGAGAAACAACGCTCCAGAAGTGACACATATTTAATGCATGATTGTCATTTCGAGCCACTCATTCATCACACCTTGTCGACGACTTGTGACTTTGCACTTGCAACTCCACTATCTTATCGCACGTTACCCTTAAATGCACTACTATTTCGTTTGAAGCTGACCTACTGTGCAGAGTGTTTTGCAGCAAATGCCGATTCCAAACAGAGCTTCCGACGAGCAGTTGATGCTATGACAATCACCATAAAACCGCCTCAACACGTATCCAACTAACGCAGTTCTACGAGAAACTCCTCTTTCGCCAGTTAATTACTCTCCGTTTCCGACAGCGCATCAATCATTGACCCACATTCGTGTTCCGGTGTGCTGCACGCCCCGAAATCAATCGATCAAGCAAACAGCAGACGAAATAAAAGATCGCCAAGCGAAAAAAAAGGGCGCACTATTAATAGGGCCAGTTGTTTGAAGGCCAGATCGAAGGAGCTCTCCCCGGGGAATGAATTACATCGCCATCGTCGTACTACGACCGATCTCGGGTGCGTTTACAGTTCATTAGTGAGCGTAGTAAAACGAGTAGTGATCATACGCTTCACTTCCAACAAACATTGCGGAAGCCGTCGTCCATGCTGCAGCACGCTTATGATGCTTGCCACCCCGCCGGGCAAGGAGGCAATCGAATAAACAGACGGATATTTTGAAAACCCATTAGTGGAGCGTTAATTATAGCGTGATGGTGTCATCGGCGAAAAGACGCACGGATACATGATACGCTGGCAACGTGTCCGCGTTGCCGACGGGAGGGACGCGACGCGAGCGCATCTGCAGGTGCAGTTGCAAACGCGAAAAAAGACAGTTTTCGCGATCACAAGATCATGGTCGGGATGATATTCCCGCTCCACAGTGGAGAAGGATAATACACGGTTCAAGATGTTTTCGCGAAACGAAAAGCGGCGTCATTTCAGCGAACCAAAACAGGATTATGACGAGCCAGTGCCAATGCGGAGAACGAACGAACGACCGGCCCGACGGCCAGTGATGATGTAATGCAAACGAGAGAAAAATGATAATGCCCAAGACCGTTCCAGAACGCGCTGGTGCGGTGGCATCAGGCAGGTCCGGAGTCCCGGACTAGCCACGCCGCGCACAGGTCGACCTTGAACTTGCCGCGGAAGAGTGCGAAGCAGAAGATACCGATGCGAAAGCGTTCTAGACACGCGCACGGAATCGCGTTCGTTTGTCGGCCGGAACGACTAGACACCCTCGACACACTCACACTCTCTTTCGCTTCCTCCCTGAGCGGACATTAGAATATAGCACGCAATTGAGGGGCTCTGCAAGTGATCGTTGTGCTGCCCAGTAGGTAAGTGGTTGCTTGGTGGCATGCCGCGTTCGCAAGAACGAACAACCAGCTGATCCAGGTACGCGTGAAGCGATTCCGAAAGAGAGTAAAATGCACTGCCAGAGGACGATGCAACAGATCGGGTAGTGGATGCGCGACGTGCAGAAACAGCACTAGATAAACGGGCGTGTTGGTAGCGGTGGTGGAGGACGTGAGCGCACGTCGACGCTGGGTGGACGTGGCGAGAAGAATGGTGGCGCGATCAAGTGAAGCGTTTGTTTGCGATCGAGCGCGAATGCTGCGGAGCGAACGCGTTCTGTTGGCTTGACGTAATGCGAGGCATGTGGCCTGCTGATGAGCACGTGGCGCACCTAGATAAACGCGACCGAAGGAACCGCACGAAGGAGACGATAGATAGATGTAGAGGCACACCACGGCGGTTGAACTACACGCCATGATCACCTTTCAATGGATTGAGATGCACTTGACGGTGGTGGTGGCGGCGGCAGACAAAGAGAAGCAGTTGATTTTTCTTTGGCTCTGTGTGGAGGAAGAGTACAATAAGATGCCAGAATGAGCAAATATTTGTTTCTCTACTCTTAAGTAATTCACACCGTTTTGCTGTACAGAATTGTTGTGTAACAAGGTAACGAAATAACAATGTATGTTGATCATCGTATCGCATGTTTTATTCTTCTCGCTTAAACTCGCGCTTCTCGCTTGTTAGGAAATTCATTTCGCTCACTTTTTGAAGGACAATACAAAACCAAACTAATAGGCAACTTATTTACAAAAAGGTGAAGCGAAAAAGTTAATTAATAAAAACATCCCAAACCCCAAGGGTGAAGGGAAAAAGTTCATAAACAGTGACTTGTGCCCAACACTAGCATCAAACGATTCGATCGGGTACGATACAATGGCACTTGGATAGTTTGACCACTCGCATGTAGTTCGTAGTATGCGGCACCAATCTGATCCCACCATATCATATGTCTCATCTGTGCGAATCTCTGTTTCGTGAACGTTAACATCATCACTGATTGCGTCTGATACCAATTCTAACCTATAAGGTTTAAGAAGTAACATAAGATACATGCGATCATTGGTGATCGAAAGCTTCTAATTACTCTTTTTTGTAAAACATTCAGAATTTACTTGTAGACCCAATATTTAAATCTTAACAAAATTGGATATTTATTCTATAATGGCGCATTAAAAAGAACAATTACAATTCGTTCTTTTTCAATTGCAGAATTCTAAAACATATTTTCCACTTTGAAGAATACAAATAAAAAATTAAAGCTGAGGTTCATAGTTGTTGCTAAATATTTCTACATTAAACAACAAACAAGAGAAATATCGCTATAAACACAAAACCTTCATAAATTTGTTATCTTCGATATTTGCTCGACCATAACATAATAATAATTTACTCGTGTACTTTTGTATGAATTCTATCTGTCGAAAGTGTCTTTAAACAGCAGGGCAGCATTAAGGCGCCCGATATCTGGCAATTGACCCTGTTCCGTCGTGTGTTGTTTTCAGCAAATGCCATCGTTCTTTACACGGGGCACACAAACATTCGTGTTTATTCTATCGCTATATTTGCCCAATCGCGGTGGTTAGCAGTGCCTTCGTGCCTTGATTTCTCTCCCGTGTGCTAACCAGTATCCCCTTGACGAGACGACAGTTTAACTCAAATTTATTTCATCTCACTTGCACAAATTTTGTCATAAATTGTCGGATAAAATTGCTCATCATTTCATCCAGCACCGCGAGCGTTCGGTTAAGAAAGTGGCGATCTTTTCTGATGTCCGAGTCAACCCTTGTCTCAACGCTGGACCGTCTTCTTGACCACACAAAGATGAGCCCCTTCCAACACCCAGCCCAATCAACGGCTGTGTGGCTGTGGTGGGAGAGCAGATCAGAACGAATGAGCCCGTGATGATCCGCCGGTCCGTCACACGTACCCAAGGTACGCATCTCGAAACCACCGTGGGTGAGTAGTCACACACAGTTGACGATGACGGCTATAAGATGATGATGATTGCAGTTTTTGCAAGCAAAAAGAGAAAGAGAGAGAGGGAGAGAAAGAAAGACACCAGGCATGACCAGCAACGGGTATTAAGTCAGCCCGAAAAAGGCGGTACGCGCTTATAAGGAACGTGGCCATGAGTCAACCCCGGTGAGCCCCCGACGGGCGTTCTCTTCTTCACTACCGTGCCCCGTGGCACGGGGCGATCGAAGCGCGACATTCTCGCTTGCTTATCGAACGCGGCATTTTACGTCCACCGCGACCGCAAACGAACAGGAAACAAACGACGACGACGTCGACCTGCTGCACGTCACAAGGCACACGTCGATTATCGATTGAGACTTTCTCGTGTGGAGACGCGCACACACACAAACGCACGCCGTGTTTTCATCGTGATTCCAGTTTTCCTGCGCTCGCGGCCTATCCACTGGGCCCCGGCCCCGGCCCCGGCCCCGGGGACGACACATCCCAAGATCCGGACTGATCCAGGCGGTTCCGACAAGATTCACGCGGAAAAAGAACAGTTAGGTGACAGGGAGGATCGTAACGCACCTGCCTACGGGTGAGAGAATGACGGTCGCTACGAATAGGCAACGAATGATTACCTGCGCCCGTAAAGATACCGGGAGTTTTAGTGTCATGGGAGCCGTTCGCACCATTCTTCGAACAGCGAGCTAACACACGGTGTCCCCGGGGACCGTAGGTCGGGTCTGGGGGGACGGGTGCGACTTCTTAGAACTTGTTTGCGTAGCTGTCGCTCCCGATATGGATTAGCGTGCATTTGCGAGCTGATAAGGTGAAGATAATTTATCATAGCTCAGTGGGCAGCATTTTTCCAATAGAGGACAACAGAGTAACACACCATCGCTGAAGCCGATACACACTGTGTCCAAGTTCTATAGAGGCATTTGAAGAAGGTTTATTTGCAAAACTCATAACAAATACTTACAAGAAAATATAATAAGCTTTTCGAAATGGTGAAACGTATTTGTAGTAAAAACTGCTAAGCACTTATTCTAGACGTGTTTACTTCATGGAATACTAATGATGATCACATTTGGTGTCAATTTACACCTAGAAAACATTTTTTTTTTCCTATTTCGGTTCTCTCAAATAAAATATTTTTAAATAAAAATGATAAAAACATTAACAGCTAGTTGCTGGAGCTCCAATTCCATGAATCGGCATATAGAGGCAATGAAACAGATTCTACAACAAAAACTCCAGAAGCTTATGATAAATCCAGTAGTAATGAAAAAACTATAAAGCCTTAAATAAAATGCACTTATCGAGAGCTTTACCGTTCTAAAAGTTGCAAAAGTATCAGTTGATGATTAGTGTTGAAGTTTTAGTCAAAACTGGACATATGAAGTGAGATGATTTGAAGGAAAAAGCTTCAAATCTCACTGATGGTCATACAGCTAAATTGGCTTTTGTAAAATCATCCATGAACCGATGAATTAATAACCTGTTTTGCTTCAAAGTAATCTTCAGTAGTGAGACGAAACTCATCCTCAATAGGGTCACCTAGTCTTGACGGATTTAATAGATATTGACGTGAGTTATGTTGTAACTTTGGATCTGAACTGACCTCAGATAACTGACCTCAGAAGAGTTTATTCCGGATTCTGTGAAAGCATCGTTGAATCCGAGATGCAAACCCAGGTTAGCAATATAGCATGACATAAAATATTAAAAATATCGTTAAAAAATATATCAAAATTACATTGGTATTATTCATACAAATTGAACATCAGTACGAAAATAAACATGCAACCAATGAGCCAAAAGTTGCAGATAAGGTACTAAAAACTAATGAACTATGCCGAAAAAACGGACACCTCATTTCAAGCAAACAGAGCTTAGCAAAAGATAAAACATATCTATAAACTATTTCAAATAAGGGAACAAAGAACAACAGAAACTGGACACAGTGTGGCTTTGAACGAACAGGTAAGTTCTCTTCTCTCCGAAATTGATTACTAACAACGAGTAAATGCATTTGCTGTTCCAAGCTCAAGCTAACTCGTCGGACGATTCTTCCTAGGCAGACCATTTCAGAGTGCTTATTTTTTTTACTCCGTCACCCTAGAGCATACACGAGAAGATGCACTGATGCGTGAATGCGCCTCAACTGGTGCGGGGGCGTCTCGTTTTGTGTTGCACATGTTTCAAAACCGCGCGTAAAACGCGACCTAAAAGTAAACACACCCGATAGAGCCCTCCCCGCGCGCAACACCAACCGGCAACTGATTGCCCTGCAGTTTTCTACGGTTCTAGCGCGCACGCATGGTCTGCTACCACCATGACACCTGTTGCGCCAACCTCCTCACCACACGCGTCTCGAATATATTGCTCGGCGTGCTTCGTCGGCTAGGTAACCACAGCAACCGGCGTAGTATCGCCTGTAGTACAAACACACACATACACCATCACTCGGCCGAATTGAAACATATTTGAAGTGTTTGATTGTGCAGCGTTTATGTTTCAATCGTCCCATTACTTTTTCGTTGCGTTCGGCTTGTCGTCGCGTTGCCGACAGACGCGAGGACAGTGGAATCGTTGAAGGTAGCTGCAGTTTTGTGGCAAAAAGCAACACTTTTGGGGCGGAAAAGCTGGCGATAAGAACGGCCGCGAGCCGCGAGATAAGACAATTATAGTTATGAGCTCATACGCGGTGCTTCAGTGAAACCGTCTCGTAAGCTGCTGGTGGTGCATTTTTGTTTTCGGTTAAAGTGAGCTCTTATCACCACCCATATGGGCCGACTAAGTGTTTCGTCTTGTTGTAAATGGTTGTGGTAATGATATTGCTACCCTGCTTTAAGCCCCACTGTTTGTCTAACAATTTGAAACGCTCATTAGAAGATGGAATCCCAAATAAAAATTCCACCACCGGGCGCCGTGACGGCTTTGCTTGCTTTGCTGACGTTTCACACTTGCGATAAGAAGACACAGCACAGCCTTCTACGGTAGAACAGAAACGGGGGCACGCATCGCGTCAAACTGACTGCCGTGGAGGGTGACATCCTCTGCGATATATTCGGGTGGCAAAACAACGTTGACGACGTGTGGAAGGAAACGTTTTGCCAAAGGTATATTTTTGGAATTCCAATTTTGAGAGTATGATCTCAGTGTTTTGCAGCGTCCCCGTCCGTGGTACACATTAAAAACAACGTTCACCTTCGTGATCATGTCGAGCAGTTGACTCCGTAACTGATGGCCCCATGAAGACAATTTTCTGCTCTAAAAATACATCGCGGCATGGAACCCATGTCGACCCCTGCACAACCCGTCAAGGATCGTTGGGTGCATGCTTGGGGGCAGCGGGTGCACGTGTTTTCACTTTTGGACACAGCACGGTGCATGTGCAACTAAGAATAACACCACCCACCCTCGCTGCACCTTGAGCGCGCCCCGATGGAAATGCACTTTTGCGCGGCTGTTCTGACGCGGCGTCTTCTTTCACAATTATGACTGAGCAGCTTGTTAACGCGCGGGGGTCACTTTAGCGCCATTGCACACCGGACTGGTCGGTTGCTATCGCACCGTGTACGCCCCACCGCAGTCCGATTTCACCCTGTGGCCTGGGTGCCAGTGGGTGGTGGTGGGGACGCACATGAAGGATGCTTTTGTGGGTCACGACGATTCCGAGCGCGCGACGATTCATACACTTCAAGGCCCCACTCCTCGTGTCAGCGGGGGGATTTTCGGTGTGCGCTGAAGACGGTTGGAGACTTCCTCTTGCTCGCGCAGTGTTTTCTTTGTGTGACACGGTGTTCGTTGTCGTAGTAGACCTTGCTGCATCCTTTCCCATTTGCATCAATGTAAATAAACATACCGCACTAGAGCAAAGCCCTCCAAAATGCACCATGCTCCGTCTCGCTTTCGCTTTCGCGGGGTCAACCGCGCTTGACACAGCGAAATGCGCCTTTGTTGACTGGTCCGCTCTTTCTGGTGTGGTGCGAAGACGTCGCGGAGGGGTTGTATGTTGGTATGTGCGTTCACCTTTCCGCGTCACGCATTCTTCGCCTCTTTCTCTTCTGCTGCTGCTGCTGCTTCTTCTTCTTCTTATGCGCCTTCCTCCAATACGTACCTTTCAGGTGCATGTCGATCATCTTGCGCTTCTCCTCGAGCGGTTTGTCCAGCAGCGGTTCGCGTTTGGGCTTGGGAATGTTCATGTCCTCGAGAATTTCGAGAAACAGTCGGTTGACTTCCGCTTCGCTCAGTCGGCGCGTTTCGTTCGGTTCCATCAGCGACACGAGATCCGCCTCCGGACCGGACAGCGGGCGGCCACCGCCGCTGCCACCGCCATCTCCGCCGTTGAGGTTGCCGTAGCTGCCTCCGTAGCCAGCGACACTGCCGCCGCCCGTGGACGGCCCATTCCCGTACACGCCACTCCCACTACCGTGCCGACCGACCTTCTTGTGGGGTCGGCCAAGCAACGTATCCAGAAAGCCACCCGATTTCACTCGGTCGTGTTTGGACATTTTTCACGCACACGCGACGCGCGGAAAGCGGGGGAAACACCGTCGAACGTTGCAATTCACTTGTAACTAGCTCACTAACCTACACGAAACACAAACAATAGCGCTTGGCGACATATATTGTACAAAATAATTCTCGGACCAAAGAGCAGCGATGCTCCTCGGCTGACATCATTTCAATTTTGACAGCGTCGCATGTTCGCTGGAAACAGCCAGGTGTGTCTGGAACGCTCTGACAGCTACGCCACAGGGTGGCTATCAAAACAGGCGTGGAATACTTTGCAAAAGGAGTGGAGTATGTGAATTATAGGACAATTTTGACACATTTATTGAGTAGAATGTACACATTTATTGAGTAGAACCGTTTTAAAACGTATATTTTGTATTGATGCCCCAAAATGGTCAAAACAAATCCCCTTGAGCTAACCCGCTGCTCCCCAACGAGCAATATATGAGTTCCGAAGCGTTTTTTAGGGTCTCAGCCACTTACTGGCCATTTAGCAGTCCTTAAATGGCTGAGTTATGAGCGCCCCAAA
>KB673090.1:4004029-4044410 GCA_000349145.1 Anopheles dirus
AAAACAAATCGTAAATACGCATTAAACCACTTCACTAACAACAACAACAACAAATCGACAACTTTACTAACTCGAATGTTACCTTCCATGAACGATTATGTGCGGTAGATATGATGGGACGAATGCGCATATTTGCGCATATCAAGTAGCTTGGAAGCCCTTGGCGGAATGGAGATTGAGGCTCCTAGCCCCTGAACATCCATCCCCGCTTTCGTTCCTCAGGGCCCTCCTAGACAACGGGGCCGTGGTCGACCGCCTGCTCCGCGTACCGTTTGATCCGCCACTGTATTTGTCCATTACATAAAGTAGCACCGTTTGATCGATGTACGCTGATTTCTCGAGGCTTGCCTCGGCATTAATTTCTCTTGATGTTCTGTCGATCAGGTCTAAAATACTCTGCGCAAAAGCACGAAGATTAAATTTTCGGAGTCATACGTAAGCGAATCGTAAGCACATTCTATCGTCATCGTTTGTATATGCATCCGATAATAGTTTCTACCTATTTTAACTGCTATTATTACACTATAAATCACTGAAAATTCTGCAACAAAATGATGCAACGCAGGAACGGCATCGGAACCAAAACAATAACAAACAATGGCTGACGGTTTCGATCATCAACGGACACATTCGGATCTCACAACAAGCTCACCCTGCATCTTACCTCGCCCCCCGCCCAGACTTGGTAACTCAAAACGCTACATCGATGGAAAACGCTTCGCCGTATTCGGCCAACGCTTAAAAAACGCTATAAAAACATCGCAATTGCTCGTTGGGTCGCTACGTACTGTCAAAATCGCACGCGCAGCTGCTGTCAGTGTGACATTTACGTATCGGTGAATATTCCAGGCCGAAAGGTGTGTGTTCTTTGCAGCCTGATAATAATTGTGATAATTTGGAAAGTTTCTTCCAAAATTCCATACCGGCTTGATATTCACGCTGTTGAATATCGTATCCATAGGGTTTTGCTTCGTTTGATACTCACCACACCCGTGCCGGGCCGCTTACATTTCTAGAACAAACACAGCAACACAACATGGCACAGAGCAAGCTGAACGATTTGGCTGGAAAATTCGGAAAAGGTGGCCCTCCTGGATTGACCACCGGGCTGAAGGTGCTGGCCGCCGTCGGAGCCGTCGCGTACGGCATCAAGAACTCGATGTACACGGGTATGTAGGCGAAATACGGGCGTGAAGTCACCCGGCAACAGGACTGTGTGTACAAGAGTGATGCAACCTAACCTCTATTTGCGTGCTCGATGCACCGGCTCGAATGGATTGCCTTTGAATGGAAACATTGTGTAATTTGAGTAAAATGTTGCTAGTCCATCAACACACATAATTGAATGATCGGGCAGATCGTTTTGACCGGTCAGAATGATTTTCAATCAGTAGAATACTGGTTGAAATCGTTTCCATTCCATTGCATACCATTACATAACACTCACAGACTGCCCATGCGAGATGTTGTTTATGGTGCGCATAATTTCATGTTCCTTCCCTTCCTGCCAACAGTTGAAGGCGGTCATCGTGCGATCATATTCAACCGCATCGGTGGCGTCGGTGACGATGTGTTCTCTGAGGGGCTACACTTCCGCATGCCCTGGTTCCAGTACCCGATCATCTACGACATTCGTTCCCGGCCGCGCAAAATCTCGTCGCCGACCGGTTCGAAGGATTTGCAGATGGTGAACATTTCGCTGCGCGTCCTCTCGCGGCCGGACGCACGCAAGCTGCCCGTCATGTACCGCCAGCTGGGCCAGGACTACGACGAGAAGGTGCTGCCCTCGATCTGTAACGAGGTGCTGAAGAGCGTGGTGGCCAAATTCAACGCCTCGCAGCTGATCACCCAGCGGCAGCAGGTCTCGCTGCTGATTCGCCGGGAGCTCGTGGAGCGTGCGGCCGATTTCAACATCATTCTGGACGACGTGTCGCTGACGGAGCTGAGCTTCGGGCGGGAATACACGGCGGCCGTCGAAAGCAAACAGGTCGCACAGCAGGAAGCCCAGCAGGCGGCGTTCTTGGTCGAGCGCGCGAAACAGGAACGGCAGCAGAAGATCGTCCAGGCGGAGGGTGAGGCGGAAGCAGCCAAGATGTTGGGTATTGCGGTGGCCGAAAATCCCGGTTACCTGAAGCTGCGAAAGATTCGTGCCGCACAGAACATTGCCAGAACGGTGAGAACAGTTTTTTCGGTTATTCGTTCGAACCAGTTTTGTGTGGGTTGTAAAACGTTCTGTTTTTCTTTCTCAGATCGCCAATTCGCAGAACCGTGTCTACCTCTCTGCCAACAGTCTGATGCTGAACATTCAGGACGATACCTTCGACGATATGTCGAAGAAGGTTTCAAGTAAGAAATGAGAATTACTAACGCCTCCGGCCACGGAGGATCTGCTAACAATGTCTGAACAATCGAGCACTGGCACTAACAACAGCACTAACGAATCGTTGACGTTGGATGTAGGATTTCATCTACCATCTGCCGTGTTTCCATGCGCTCAAGAGAGTCCTTTTTAGTCGATAACGTAGGAAAGAAGCACAGTATGAAAAAATACTAATTTTTTGAAATTCAATGCTAGAATGCTTAGCTAGCTCATTCAATTGGCATGACCTTCATTTGAACGCGAGTGCACAACTGTCGCAATTTCGGCAGTATTTAGTATGCTTTGGAAGCTAAAAGTCTTCCGGCATTAGTAGAAAGTAAACAGTGTACGCTATAATGTATATTTGGTCTCAATAAAACGAATGCCTCGCTTAACGTAACTAATCCTAAACTAACTGATTGCTAAGGTGTTTCAAGTAGAATGTAACACTCTTTTGCTTTCCCCGCAAATTTATGTTTTGAACCTAGTTCTCACCAATTGAAAAAGACTCTATCGAACCACGGTTGCTTTAAAACTAATCACCCATTTTTCTTCTATCTGTTTCATATTTCCATAGGAAAATAAGTAAGCACGTCGGTGCACACCAATCGAAAAAAAGAACCTATTGCCTAAAACCGATAATACCATACGCGAAACAGATCGATTGAAAGCAAATGACTAGTTAAGAAAACAATGCCAGCTATACTGGAGCGCGCCCACGAAGCATATAACGCCACCCTCCTCCATCTCCAGCAGCGGGCGGGAACCGATCGGTCGGGAAGCCGGATTCGCTCTAGATGGATTATGAGTGCAGCGATTCTGTTCCCGGCGGGCCACCGATTCGATTGTGTTCGAACTCAGCGTGCGTGCGCGTGTGTCTCGTGCAAGCGAGTGGAATACAAGGTTCACTCCAGTTCGTTTCCGCGGCGCTCCTCCTCCACCCGACGTTCTTGGAGGGTGGACAAACGTCGATCGTGTGTGAGTGTGTGGTTTAGCGTGTGTTGTGCGCAGGTTGCATTTTTGTTTAGTTTAGTCGTTAAGATGCATTTTTTATGGTGAGCGAATAAAGTTAGACGGGGCTCTAGGTCATTCCGCTCCGAGCCACCAGTGCCCATATCGGTGGTAGTGTAAAAACAAACACACACACACATAAGACGAGTACTTTTGCGAGTTTTTGCTTTCCGAAATAGTAACGCTGCGTTTCTGCACCGGCTGGATCGTTAGTTGTACGCACCTTGCTTGCTGGAGCGCTGGAGGAAAGGTGGCGAATCTGTTTAATTGCCATTTTACTTACTTTCTTGTGTTTTTTGTGTTTTTTCTTCAATTCTTTCTTTCTGCTCTATTCATTTGTGGTCGTGCCGCGTGGCCTACTTCGAAACGATCCTAGATGTAGGACAACAGGGTGGAGGATGGTTTTCTTCGACGGCGTCGGCGCCTGCTAAGACCAGCGCAGGACAGGCGAAAGTGAAACCCTCGAATCAAGCCGAAAGCACGCAACACGATGAGAGTTTGATACACATAATCGCGGAAGAAACCGTGGACCGGTTGAGGGGCAATGCTCTGTAGAGGGGTGGGGAGACATGTGTTCGAAAGGGTTTCTTTCCAAAGCGCGAGAAATTAAAACATGCATTTTCTATTGCATTAGAACGCACGAATTGTTTCGTTGTATGAGTCATAATTTTTATGCTTTTATTTGTTTATAATTTGTGTTTGGTTTTGAAGTTTTGTATCTCGTGTAGAGAAGCACTAAACAGCTCTCACAATCAGACCAGATTAATGTTTCGAATAAAGGATGGTAGAAAAAATGGGAAGCATTGCTTTTCTCGTTATCGGTACGAAGATCATTTGTTTTCTAATTGAGTTTTTAGGGTACAAATAAGCTATTCCATGTTCGAGAGAGGTTTCAAACTGGCAGTGTTTGTTTTCTATTGAGCCCACCGTAAGTGTGTCTCGTTTCCTGAAGGGGTTCCTGTTAAGTAGTTATTCCATTTTGCATATTGGCTCGTACGGCAATCTACGGATCGTATTATACTATGGCATGCAGTTCCGCTTACAGAAGCTTTTCTAGTGTTACAATGACATGAGAAATAGTTTTAATTTGAATTATCTGTTTGCCTGGTTCTTCTGGTTCTGGTTGGATCGAGATTTTGGACCACATTTGGTATCAACTATGTGAAATAAACGCATTATTCTACGATATTTTTTCTCTCCCACTAATACTACACCGAATGTCGTACTTCTATAACAAACGAAACTCCTATTCCAGACGGCAAAAAATATACAAACAATACCTGACGCGATTTCACGAGATCGTGCAGAGGATGAAACGCAACGAGGATAGAAAGAGTGAAGAAGAAAAAAAACACGTAAAAAGAGTGTTAGAAAATGCATCGACAATTGTGGTACCCCAGCGCCCAAATCCGTCCGATCGTGCTTGGGGTTCATGCTAAAGTGATGCATTCTTAATTGTAGAGTTTATCACAGTGTGTTTGGTTTTGAAGATGTGAAGAAGTCGAGTCCCGGCTAAGAAGGCCGACCCCGGGGTTGAAAATTTGTTGAAAAGAATTGCTCAAAACGGCGGGAAAGCATTTTGTAGGCTTAAACATATGTAACAAAGAGAAATCAACGGTAGTAAGTTCGTATGTGTGCGTGGAAAAATCAACACAAATGGGAAACAACATAGTTCTCTTAAAATCGCTAAAACAAACTAAATGGAACGAATTTAAGATAAGAATCATTCAATACTGTGAACATCCCGCCCCGTAGTAGCTAAGAGTTATATTTAAGAATACGCACAATCTGATTCCATTGAATTCACTAACAAACAAACGAAAAACTCTCTCTCTCTCTATTGGAGCTTGGATATTGATAATCCTCACCGAGAGAAGATTGCGAAACCGAGTTCCGAGTCTTGAAATTACGCTTAGCTAAACTAATCTGCGCAGTTGCAGCAAATGCATACCATTACACGTAAGCGACAATCCATTCCATCGACAAACCAACGCGCCACGCAGAACACGCGAAATTGATTACTTAATTTGGTTCCCTTTAGCCCCCGACCGACCCATCAAACCTCTTTTGGCTAGCTAGCTGTTTAATTATTTGTTTTATCTAGGATAACTGACAGTACGCTACGCTCCACTCCAGCGACGATAATTAGGGTGCTAGTTTGGGGATTCTGCTCTGAATACGGGGCGAGGAATGCTAAGCTGCGAAGGGTAGTTGCGGTGGATGCTGGTTGCTCAGTACGTTCACTGACCCGGTGGTGGTGGTGATGTCCCACCGGACGTGCTGTCCGCTGCCGGTAGGGTTGCGGAGGATGGGCCATTCGCTCCGCCGTTGGTTCCGCTGGATCCGTTTGTCAGCGGTCAAATGCTAGTTTGGAGGAGTCCACGCTCGAGATTGAAGCACTCCAGCACGGACGCACCGATGGAGCTGCGCCGCGTCAGCATCGAGGTGACGATGGTCCACTTGTTCACCTTGGGATCGTACCGTTCGACGGAGTTGAGCGACGAGGAACCATCGTTGCCGCCGAGCGCGTACAGGAAGCCGTTCGCTTCCACCACCTCGTGCGTGGATCTGTGAAGTTTGTGGATGTTTCAGATGAGATTAGATTATATTATACTCTCATGATAGTATCTCAGGCTCAAATGCATACAAATCACAATCATCAAGTCACATTTGAAATGGAGATCTCCCGAAGAATGAAGAATACGATAATAAGAGACAAATAAGAAGGACCATTGCAGTTCCTACATTACTTCGCAAAGAACCGAATCAACTGAAGAAATTGAAGAAGTCGATTATCGCTACAGAAAGAGTTACAACAGGTTTAACTCAAGTCAACTTCAAGACAATCGGCGAAAAAGTTGAAAAAGCATCTCAAATTATGATTCGACCTCCAAGAAGAGTGGAAAAAAGGTCTAAAAGCAGTTGAATTAAAAAGGAAAGTCTCAAAAGAGACTACTTTTAATTGGACTCGAAGAAGAGTAAAAATGTAAAAAATCAATCAATCTATCTATCTATCGAGAACAGAGATTATTACTCAAATAGGATCTAAAATCACTTCACATATGGTTCTTCAAATGATTCAATGATGTTTCAACTCCTAAAATGAGTTAGGATAGAGTCAAAGAATCAAAGCTCAATATTGAGGCGCTCTCTGGCCGGCTTACCTCCTCGAATGCATCGCACTGATCGGTTCCCAAGCGTTCGTGCGCAGATTGAACCGTTCGCCGGTCTGCATGCACATCGTTCCATCGCTGCCACCGATGCAGTACAGATACCCGTCCAGTGCCGCAACTCCGCAGCTGCTCCGACGTGAAGTCATGCTCGGCACCGACGTCCAGCTACCGACCCGTGGATCGAACCGCTCCACAGACGACTGGTAGTTGCTGGAATCGAACCCACCGAGCGAGTAGATGCAGTTGTCCAGCACGGCCACGCGGCAGTACCGTCGCCGGGTGCTCATAGCCGGACAGGACGTCCACACGCCCGTCAGCGGGTCGTACCGCTCGACGCTACTCAGACACGACGCCCCATCATAGCCGCCGCACACGTACAGCAGCCCGTCGAAGGCGCACGTCCCCAGACAGGAGCGCTTCGTGCCCATCGGCGTGATGTTGGTCCACTCGTTGGTCAGTGGGTTGTAGCATTCGGCCGTGGCCAGATCGTTCTCACCGTCGTACCCACCGACGACGTACAGCAGCTTCCGCAGCGACGTAACGCCGGCCCTCGACCGGCGCGAAATCATCGGCGAGATCGTCATCCACGCGTTCGTCTTCGGATTGTAGCACTCGCACTCGTTGTGGATCGCGAACAGGCTGCCACCGCCGACGGCGAAGATGTACGACCGCATACCCTCCGGCCGGCGCTCCAGCGTCCGCTGGCTGACGAGCGAACTGCGCTGCTCCGGCAGCAGATGGTACTTCATGGCCTCGAGCAGCAGCTCCTTGCAGTGCGACTCCTCGCGCACGAGCGCCTCCGTCTCGACGCAGTTCATCAGGAACTCGCGGTTCACCAGCGGGAGCCGCACGTGCGACATCAGCTCGGATATGTGCTTCCTGCGCTCGCTCAGATCGTGCTTGATCCAGTTCAGCACCGCCACGAACACTTTCTCCTCCGAGCAGATGTTCAGCTGGCTGTTGGATATCAAATCTTGAACCTGTGTGTAGCCGGGAACGAAAGGTTGAAGAACGAGGTTACGAGGTTAATTGCGATTGAAACATTGTTTGCGATAAATTCTTACAAGTGTTTCTAAGATAGTTAATGACGGTTAATATACTGTAGTATACTATAGATATACTGTTTTAATGATTAAAAAACTTATATACTTGAATTCCTCAAGAATACTTCAAATGATGCCAAATTTAAGAAGACATCAACTAGAAATTCAAGAATAATACTCGAGAAATAAAGATTAGTATTGTAAAAGAGAAGGAATCATTAGGTATGCATGAATCATCAGAGGCTAAAGAATCTTTAGATATATCTTAATAGATTTCTCAAACCCTAAGGGTTTTATGTGTCCCACGAATCTTCGAAACCTGGGACGGGATGATTCAAATGACTTTTCAATATAATCCACGAATCTAATCCACGAACACCATCTAAAATCAACTATTAAGCACAACACTAATCCTTATCGTAGCGCAAATAAGGCAAAGGAGTCACAAACTATTACTACAGAATATCAATTCTCATTCATAAGTGGTTCTATGCACTCAAATATGAAACTATTCTGTTAGTTGTATCAATACTGCTTTAGTTATTGGAAATGCATGTAAAACATCTTTGAATGCGTTATCAACGGTAAACCAAGAATCGATCCATGCGACTTGTCCAACATTTGTCGGTGAGCGCATAACATGCAGAGTTGTGCATCTCACCCCCAGGTGGACCGGTCCGAATCCAATTTCAGTTATAAATGAATATGGCAGACATATTGATTCGATGCCCCGGAAAGCAATCCCTTTCGTCGAATCAACACAAGCTACAGGGAACGGATGCTGCGACCAGCTCCAAGTGCGATCCAAGCCAGGTGGGCCCAGGTGGAAAGTGCAATCCATGCAGAGTTTAATTAATTTTTCACGCAAAACAAACAACCGCTTGTCGAGTGCGCTTGCCTTTGAGAGGCATTAAATTAAAGTGCTCGGATATGGGAACCGCTTGTTATCGGTGTTCCGTTCGGTGACGCGCTGTTGGAGGTAGTTTTCCGCATAAATTCCGCAAGCAGGGGGAGTCGAAGGGAAACGGAAAAGCGGTCCCTGTTGACACGATTTGCCGAATGCGTTCGTGCGTGACAATTTGTGGGAAGTTGTCGAAGCGTGTGGCCTCGTTTGTTTTTTTGCGCTCGTTATCCCCATCGAACTATTTGACTGTTTGTCGATGCATTTCCCGGACAGTGCGTACCCGTCCCGGCCCTGGGTCGTCCGGTGGGTGGGCAAGGCTCCAACTCGTAAACCTATTTTCCCGAACGTTCCAATTCCTGCTTTCCTGAATCGCCCCGTTCCATCCGGGTTCGCATAGGTGCGTCGTGAAAGCGTATGATTCATGGCCGCAGGGGACTATCCCGGGACCTATCATGTCACGCCAGTGCGAGCCCCCTTGCTGTTGGAGGAGTATTATTTAATGCTCAACGACCGATACGCATCGCCAAAGGGCAACACCGTAATCGTTTCGGGATGACTTGCTTTCGTCGCACGCTCGTCCCTGGTCCTGTGTGCGTGTTTTGGCAACATTGTCCTAGCGCGCGCACACACACACACACACATGCATACACACGAGATGATGGCCAACCCAACGGGCTTGGCATAAGTGAATGTTTATTTACCTCATTAAATCCTAGCAATAAAAACTCCTCGGTGCCGACGACTTGCTGGAAGTTTTGCAGCGCGTACCGGTGGGATCGGGAGTGTAGCTCCTTGCACGAGTGGGCATCTAATAAGAAAAAGAGAAGAAAGAGAGAAAAAGAGAGCGAGAAAGAGAGTGATAGAGACGGAAAGCGGTGTGATCATAAGATGAAAATGAGAAAATGGGTTTATTGCATTGGAAATGTGGGCAGCGCGCGCGGCCAGCCAGCCGGCTGGTCGGACGCCATATTAAAGGCTACCGGATGGTTCCAAATTGGAAGGATTATGGAAATGAAATTGTTTTTCATCCTATTGGCCACTTTGCTCGGTGGTTGTCGACTGTGCGAGTTTTGCGAGTGGAGTTTCTGTTGCTTGGCCAGGGTTTCATTAGATTTCCGATACATTAGCGTATGTAATATAGTTTTATTGTTCTCGTTTTGGTGTTTAAGTTCGCCAAATGCACACCACTAGAATGTTCTTAAAGGATGTACCGATCAGATACCCTAGTATTTGCTAAGTTAGTTCTTTCTTCACAATAATCGTCCTTGACGAAACATATCCGGAAGATCGATTTTTGTCGACTTGAACGTAACTAGACTTGGAGAAAGAAGTAAAATAAATCAAAGATATTTCCGGACATTCAACAAGTAATTTGTTATACATATCTTCAAAGTTCTAATTAGTTCTGTGAATTTTCAAATTAATTACAGCTCGAATCCTTCAAATCCTTCAATTATATGCTCTTGCTCTTTATTTAATTAGCAAATTTAATGCGATTACTAAATATGCCTCAAATTGTGCTACATTTGCTGTAACATTCACGTAACTGTCTTCGGTCCTCTTAACGGACAATGTTTCAAAGGTTTATTTAATGGCAAAACTTGATTCAGCAATAAAAGGAAGAATGGTTCCAAGTTTTGTAATCGTTTTCACCTTGTCAACTAACCTGTGCCGATAAATAAACGTCAAAAAGAATTTACAACTCGTCCAACTCCTTCCTGGATCCCATAAACATCAACTGTTGGTGGGCGAAACTTCACGCCCAAGCACGGAACTCCTCGTCCGAGGACATTGTAGCCCTTGGAGGCAGTAATCGATACTGTTTTAATAGCTTCGCTTGGACAATATTGGTATCGCTCTCCGGGAACAGTTTTACTGCCCGAAACGTTTGGCTTGGTTTCGGCTTGGTTTGAATTTAAATTGTAAAAGAAAGCGATGATACCTTTTCATATTTGAGGATGTACGTTCGATGAAACAACACGGTGGTGCTATGCTTCTTTAAATAGAGTCATACTATTGACCACCTGCACACCTTTGAACCGATCATCGACAAGTACGCAGCCATTAAGACAACGATGCCAGATGCAATCAACCTGATTGCAGTTCTCTTGCCCGTGGCCACCAAAAGCGCAGCTTACGTCCAATTAAGATGCATGACAAATGCCGGAAACCAATCCAATCGAATGCATCGATTGCATCGACAAGATGTCGCGGGTAGATAATGGACACACCCTCGCGGCGAACACGTGTTACGTGTGCGAGAGGCACCCGCCGGTGCCACACAGTCTGGGAAGCGCCGGTGCATCGTCCGGGTGTGGTGTAATCGGGGAGACAAAGGCGCAGGCAATTATGTGTCAGTGCAACGGTGGAGAGACAGCGCCGTCGCGCCAATTAGGCGCCATAAACGCTGGTCAACGGCTCGCGGGAGAGCGTTATTAGTTATAAGTAAGTTTATTAACGTTTCGAAATGGAATGAGTTCGAACTACGTTCTGCTACCGTTTTATATACAGAAAAAACCACACCACTTCATAGTCTACTCTGATGTTGTTGTTACTATAGCAACGCTCCTGTTGCTTGTATCTCAACAAGCGTTATTACGAGGGTACGGATAAGCCGCGGTGTGGAAGTACGCTTCGCCACCAAATCGGACACTTGCTCGCGGACTCCGTGCTCCGGGTGCGGAAGTTCTACGACCCCCGTTGGTCGGGATGGCAAATCGGATTGGTGCGGTCGGTTACTAACCTGCGAAACTACGAATTCCCAGACAGTTGGAGGGATGCAGCTGACGTAGGAGAAACTTGCAGCAAGCTTCACGTACGGACTGGATCTGGAGCAGGCTTGAGGCAGGCAGAAGTACCTGTTGGGGGAGGAACATATCGGGCGGGAGCAGAAAGCGAAACAAATCGATCAGTACTTGAGGGCTTGCTGGATGTCCGGACGACCTGAGCTTAGACTAGCTTGTACGGCAAAGTTTTAACAAAAGGCTAATGTAGATAACCTGTCGTGTGACGGCTGACACCGGTATCACTAAAAGGTATCAAAATCTCATGTGGAACATTTATCAACTATCTATTGTTCTTTTTTATACATCCTTTAGAATTTCTAGTCCAATGTTTTGAACGATTCCTCTGTATAGAGTCGCAGACGCGTTGGCGTGTGCTTTTGTTTATTAATTTGCAATATCAATATATTTATGGTTATTTGATGGATGTGTTGTTCTTTAGAAAGTAATCATCATCAATTAGCTCCAATTGTCAACGTCAATAGCGACAGTTGAACACTTACAACCAACTGAATCTAAACGTGCAAAAGCTCCTCCTAGTGGTCATTTTCGGTGTCAATGGACAGATCAGAGGTATTGATTAACCGATCGTGATTAAATATTCATCAGCTTTACGTTAAGTATAAACAAGTAAGTTTTACTACCAGCATAACAAAAACTGTACGTAATAATTTCATCTGGACATCACATACCGTTCATAAAAGTAATCTTTTTTAAAGTTGTAACATGTGTTGGTGCTAAAGAAATGTGTTGAAGTAAGATAGAAAAGAACACAAAGAAGTGGAGCCTTTGTTTAGCACATGATAGCAAACGCGATTCCAACAAACGTTAGGTTTAAAAGATGTATAAATTAAGTGTATAAATTCAAGTGCCTTATAGGAACACACTAAAGTAGGGAAGTTCTGGTAATATTACTATAAGGTCCTCCAGTCCAGCTATATGTGAGAGGCTATTGGTCTAATTCCAACCAAAAGGAGTGTGCTTTACATCCTGCGGCTAAATGTGTGGAGTGGATTAGCCGATGAAACGACTCACCTGCACGTTGTCCTCGGTGATGGTGATTTCGCCACTGTAGGCATATTCGATGAGTTGTTTCAGCGACGACGGGTCAATATCGTGCAGCGTGACCACGTCGCAGTTCCGCTCCAGCATGTCATCTGCAAAATTGAATATGCCTACCATCAGTTGAGTGCCCTATGCCACCCTCCCTGGGGGGATTTGTCTGCGGAACGATAATTGAATTCTCACGCCCATTCTGCACGCCCGCGTGCGTAACATGCGGCGCGTTCGGTGCAGTTCGAGCTCTCCCGACACTTACCGTTGAACATGGCGTAGAAATACGGTGAAACCGACGCCAGTATGACTTTGTGTGCATTGATCGTTTCGCCCCCGACTTCCAGCGTGACATCGCAGAGCTAAGGGTGAAAATGGTGACCAAAAGAACAGGGAAAACAAAAACCCCGAAAGGAGTCATGAGCACTTGTGTTGGAGTTGGAGAGGAGTTGCAGGTGAAATTGGAGCGTGTTCTGTCTGGAGTCTCGAACGAACGAACGCACCAATTGCAAATCCTGTTGAGTACGGTTTTACGTTTCCTCCGACCCCGGGTCCGTCTGGTGGCAGAAAAAACTCAAGTGGAGTTCAAATCTGGCAATTGAACCAGCGCGATACAGGGAGCGGGAGAGAGAGCGAGAGGGGCCGGGCGCAAATTTGATTGTCATAATTTGACTGTTGAACCTGTTGGTCCGAGGGATTTCGACACCCCCGGTCGGCCGGAAAGTGGTCGTTTGCCAACTGCGTTGTGATTTTACCGGAAAGCGGATACGAGCGGCCGCTGGCCGCCGAAAAGCAATTAGCTCCTGTTGGTGCTGGGCTGCAAAACTCACCTGCGCATTCTGCCGCATGCGATTGATAGCGGAGAAGGACGCTATGCAGTGGCCGGGATTTTGGTGGTGCGCCTGCGGTAGTATGTCGTCGTTGGACATGTTCGGTGGGCTGAGATCGCTCGGGGTTTGCGTGGAGTTGCATGTCACGGTGGTGACATCTTCGCCACCGTTCGCCGTTTCTCCGTTCCCTACCGGAGACCTGCAAAGGGAGTCAAAGTCATGGAAGCGTTAGTTACAACAGCTTTAGTTTCGTATAAAACTGGATTGACAATTTCATGTTTTATATATTCATTTGATAATAAGGATAGTCGATCATATACTCTGGAATAAATTTGGCGATTGAAAGCAGATTTTAGGTTTAAGAGCTACTCGGAATAGTAAGACTTATTATGATCTAGTTTTAGTTTCTTTTATGTTTCATGTTTTTTTCACACCTAAAGTTATTCAAATATGATTACAATATTTATACGACTCTAAAACCTTTACTTGAAGCAGCTCGTTGCGTCTTATTGAAAAAAAGAGAAAAACTTCAATCACCAATGTGTTTTGTTATCAGTAAATGAAGATAAACATGTTTTTTTTTATCTATTTTCGTGTTTCGATCGAACTTTAATTGACTTTTTGAATTATCTGAACATTTCATTGATTAATATATCTCCTTTTTTAACAACTGTTAACTGTCCGTTTTTTTTCAAATATCTGAACTATAATAGCTCTAGGTCAAATGTATTGTGAAATTGTGAAAATCGTATCAAGAACAAGATGAATAATGTTATCTTAACAATGCCCTACAGCTGTTTTCTCACCATTTTGAATAAATGTTGCAATTTTTTAATTCTAACCCTACAGGGAAGTACACATCAGCTTTAGATGTCCATATAATTATAGCTACCTCAAACAATGTCTATATTTACATGAAACAAGAAAACAATCAAAGTCAATGAAAACATAAACAAGGGTTGACGATAAAAAAGTTTAATGAAGGTTAAATGCGGTACATGTCTTATTTTGATGCGTGCAAACCAGTAAGGAATCAAGAACAGCTCCTTGGGAGCAAAAGCCTCTGCTCCAAACGTTGCTTCACTTCACATGAACACTTGATCAGCAAATGCAATTACGAATCATCAACACAAGAATTGCTGAAATGTCCTCTTAGCAGTGTGTGCATTACTCCACTAATCTCTCGGTTGTCTGCCCAACTGATAACACTACCATCTCATGCAGTCGCAGTCCAAGACCGCTATAATTTCGATCCTTTTCCTCAGCACGCTTAATTGCATTTTTCGAAATGTGTGCCTGGCGCTCCTTTGCGCGCAACAAATGAAGAAGTCTGGCCGGGAACAGTGGAACGTGGCGGTGGGAAGTTAAACGCTGTCTGTTTCACTTTCTTATCAGATACATTTCTCTCTCGAGTATCTTAATCCGTCTGGCAGAGAGATTTCGCCCGTATCACGCGGAACGTTGCCAGTTCTTCCCACATCCATTAGTACATGTACCAAGTCCGTCTCTCGGTACGCCAGCTTTGAAGCACTTCCTTCCGCGATGTGCTCCGTTCCGTGAGCCGGAAGGGTCTCGGGATACGGTGCTGGAAGTTGCTTGGCGTCTGCCGTGGAATGGGCAAATGCGAACTTGCGACAGTTGTAAAATTTATCCCACCCCTGCGGCCCATAACGTTTCGCCGGGTGCGCCGGTTTGGTTGGGAACGGAGCCAACCAAAGCATGCC
This sequence comes from Anopheles dirus, assembly GCA_000349145.1. Classification (NCBI taxonomy): domain Eukaryota; kingdom Metazoa; phylum Arthropoda; class Insecta; order Diptera; family Culicidae; genus Anopheles; species Anopheles dirus. The sequence goes on from KB673090.1 coordinate 4,018,910, forward strand.
GAAGAACAGCAACCCACTCGAACGACATCTGTCCTTTCCCGAATCGATCGGCCGTATTTCCGGCGTGCGGCGGGATATTCAATACCGCTTCGGGCGTTCAAGCGCGCAGAATGCTGGGGAGCTCAAATTGAAAAAAGCTGTACGTGCGGAAACGCTGGTGAAAAACTCTCAGGCACGAGTTTTACAGCATGTTTTCTTTTCGTCGATGGTGGAGAATTGTGTTTTTTGTTTGTGGATGTGTGTGTGTGTGTGTGTTGGCCAAACAAAACCATAGCCGTTTGGATCGTTCCGGAGTGCTCCGGATCTGTTTGTCATGGCGAACCGCTTGAACAAGGAAAGGTTTTGTGCTGGCGCCAGCAGTGCCAACGCTCTGAACAGAGTTCCGAGGAGGGAATAAACGAAATGAAATTAACGTATAATATCATGATTGAGGTGGTATTTATCAAGAATTCTATTTTGCTGAGTAAGGGTGTCTGATGATGGTCTGATCCGAATAGATATGAATTAAATATGAAAGGTTTGGTTACACCAAAGTCTGCATCAAAGGGAAACAAAATTTAAGTGGAAATGCAGATGAGTTTACTTGATGGCGATTACAAATTTGAATCACATTTGTGACTCTTAATGTTTGATGCATAATAGATGCAGAATTAGTATGAGATCATTGTAGAATAAGACCACCGTAACAACCGTACGAGGTTTTTACCCTTTCTCAACATTGCTTTCTAAAGCAGACGTGTCAAACCTCAATGCAGGCCTATGGACAGTGTGGAAGCAAGGATGCTATGGCCTGCGTTAATATCATCTGTATCTTTTGAGAATTTGCACGAACTTAATGGGAATTGAAGGTTCATATTTTGCAGATTTGGAATCGGCTGCTTGCCTTCGTTAAAGTCGTAAAAAGAAAGGCCGGCGAATCTTCCTGCAGTGAGATCGTACTTTGTTTTGAAATGGATCACACTTGAAAATATCTAGACTATACATCTACACAGTTAGGTTTGAGCGCTTTACTCGCTTTTTATTATCTTTTTTCAATCGCGTAGTACCCATATTGGGCGGTCGTATTGTCCTGTGCGTAAGTGCAAAGTATTACATACCACATATTGTGGGTTGAAACCGCCCAATTTCCCGTATGCAGGACTAATTCTCCAGGTTAGGGGTAGTAAAATAACTAAGCTAATAAAAGTTATGAAAGGTAGGCCAGGACCTAGTTGAAGTTGTTGTATCAAGATAGAAGAAAAAGATGTATCCCTGTATATTTGGTGTATTATGTAATATATTTGGCAAACCAGTAAGTAGACGATGTGTACTGATTGAAATGAAAAAAAAATGCTCATCAGAAGTTGTTTATATAACGAAAAGAATAACTTCAATGATCTCTGTTTTTCAATAATATTAAGCGTAAGTCGACGTACTCTTTGCAAACAGTTTTAATCTATTTAGTACAAGTAAATATAAAATTAGATTGGATTTTCCTACAGAAGCATGTGTGCTACCACAAAAAAAGTTTATCTGTTGACTTCAACAATATAAAATGTTGATCATATAGCTTTAGGCTAATGTTTAGATGATATGTTTTTTAATGCTAAATATGCCAGTTTTAGTTTGTGCTAGTGCGTTTTGTAAAAAAATCGACAACTGATCTTATAAAAAAAGCACAAAAACTTGGTATTTGCTCTTCTAGCCAATCAGATTTACATCCGTTCTCCCTAACTCCCTGATTTTGTCGATTACAACGACATCATTGAACGGACATCTGCGGTATCTGGTGAAGGGAGATTAATAGTGAAAGGCGGCGATCTCGAAGTGTTTGATGAGTTTCGAAATTGTGATACGATCGTAACTTCTAACAAAACTACGTACATAGAGAAAGCCAGCCGAACAATGGTCACAAAATGAGTGATATACCGCATCCGAACACATCCCCCTTAAGCACCAGCCCGAAAAGAAGAAAAAAAAACAAATTATAATATTCATAAGTCGTAGGAATGAGCGGCACTTCAGGTGAAATTTATAGAGTTTTGAAAACTATAGAGCGACACAATAAGCACATGAAATGTTCGACACGAAAATTACAAAGTATCGAAACAAACTTTCGTTCATATGGGAATGCTTTTAGGACTTTTGACGCTCCAAACCAAGGATTAAAAACTCTAAAATAACAAACTCTAATTACGGTGGAAGAACCTGTCATTGCCTTTACAAAGTTTGACTTAATGTGCAGCTCGTTAGCCATAAAATTAAGGGTCAGGAAAGGGATCGTCCTATTAGTCTAACGAGACTATCCTTTTCCGCCCTCTCCGAGGACACGCCGTGGGTCATGCGGTTTGAACTTTTGAAATCAAAGCTAAGTGAAACCGGACCGGATGGTCAATTGAACAAGAACATATTTTTAATAATACAGATCGTTTTGTTTTTTTCTTCACTCAACCGGCTTCCACAAACCTGGCTATAAAATAAGGCTACCGAACGGAGAAACAAGTCCATTTCAGTTCAGCACGCAAGCAAGCCAAGTGAAGCGGGTGAAATGTGGTGGACTAAACTGAATCCCCGCTGGGATGCGTATAATCGGCGTGACTCTTTCCGGTTGCAGCTGGTGTGCTTGAAGTATTTGGGCCTGTGGCCACCGGAAGATACGGATCAGGCCACGCGCAATCGGTACATCGCGTACGGTTGGGCTTTGCGTGTCGTTTTCCTGCATCTGTACGCGCTGACGCAGGCACTGTACTTTATGGATGTGAAGGATATCAATGTGCGACATGATAGTGAGCCGGCTCAGCCAGCGTTACGAGCGTAACGTGTTGCTTCTTTTGCAGGACATTGCCAACGCACTGTTCGTGTTGATGACACAGGTGACGCTGATCTACAAGCTGGAAAAGTTCAACTACAACATCTGCCGCATCCAGGCGTGCTTGCGTAAACTCAACTGCACACTGTACCATCCCAAGCAGCGGGAAGAGTTCGGGTGATGTGTCGTTCGGCTGCGGTCCCGAAGCCGGAACATGACGTGAATCTAATTTTATTTCACGTCCGCCAAACATGCCCAGCCCGGTGCTGCGATCGATGAGTGGTGTATTCTGGTTGATGATCTTCTTGATGCTGGTCGCCATCTCCACCATCGTCATGTGGGTCGTATCGCCGGCGTTCGACAACGATCGCCGGCTGCCCGTTCCGGCCTGGTTCCCGGTCGACTATCAACGGTCGAGCACGACCTATGGGATACTATTTCTCTACCAAACGATCGGGATCGTGATGAGCGCGACGTACAACTTTTCCACCGACACCATGTTCTCCGGGTTGATGCTGCACGTGAACGGACAAATAGTGCGCCTCGGCAGTATGGTGAAGAAGGTGCTGCTTTCGTTTTGCCACTGTACGGTCGCAAACTTGTCTACAAATCTAACTCATTCCAGATCGGGCATGATGCAGCGAGAGAGCGTGAAATGTTAGTCGCTCCTTCGGTGCACGATCAGGAGTGGAAGGCGATGAGAACGCGACTTGAGTATCACACCCAGGTGTACGGTAAAACGTACGCCGAAGTGACCGAGTGCGTTCTATTCCATAAGGACATTCTAAGGTACTGATTCTCGCGATTTCAAAACGCATTGCATCTGATACGCTCGCGAGCCTTACAACTCAGTTTCAGCGACGAAGTGCAGGACATCTTTCAAGGTTCGATCTTCGCGCAAGTTTGTGCCTCGGTCATCATCATCTGCATGACGCTCCTGCAGGCCACCGGAGACGACGTGACGATGGCCGATCTGCTCGGGTGTGCCTTCTACCTGCTCGTGATGACATCGCAGGTGTTTATCTTCTGCTACGTGGGCAACGAAATTTCCTACACGGTATGTGCGTTACGATCATTTAGGAAACGTTCACCAAATATCCTTTTCTGGGGCTTCAGACGGACAAGTTCACCGAATTTGTGGGGTTTTCCGAGTACTTCAAGTTTGACAAACTCACCAGCCAAGCCGTCATATTTTTCATGCAAATGTGAGTATGCGCATCGATTCCAAAAAAAACAATCCTTCAAGACATGTGCGCCCCGTTTCTTGCCTCTAGGACATTGAAGGTTGTCCACATCAAGGTGGGAAGTGTGTTAAAAGTCACGCTGAACCTACACACGTTTTTACAGGTTCGTTCGTAAGATCGCAGCATTTGGAATGGTAAATAATGCTGCAAACAATATTTACATATTATTCGCAGATTATGAAGCTTTCGTATTCGTATCTGGCAGTGTTGCAGAGTATGGAATCGGAGTAAAATTGCAACATGCTAGTTTTTGCTGCTGGAATGCTACTGAAGGGAAAAAGAAAATATCAAGTGTCGTTGTTGTTAGGTTTATAAGGTTTAAAAAAGCATTTAGAAGACGTAGAGTGACAGACATATTGATTAGCCCACATTACGATAGACAAATAAAATGTTCTGTCGCTCACATATAATCAAGTTAAACGGATTAAAGTTGTAAGAATGTGCACAAAAGCTGCTGCCTAGCAAGAAATGTATGAGGAATAACATTGGCATGACTGTTATTATGGGCAAAACAAAAAAATAACTGTCAATATTTGTTTCTAATTGTCCTTTGGATGTAATTTTCCTAGAAAAAATGAAGTATCTTATCTCAAATGCATCTTCGTTATGTCCCGCTCCTTTTTTGGGGTGTTGGAGTACAGTATTTATCTTGACAAATCTTCAAGCATGTCCTGAACTTGACGTGACTTGGAAAAACAACTGTTCAACACCAAGAAGTTTTCGTAAAAATGATTACAATTGAAATAAAATAATGACAATTTTGACAAACTGATTTCCAAAACAGTGAAAAACTCATTCTCAACAATGAAAGTTTGCAGAAGTTTACCCTACGTCGCTTATACAAGTCGAGCGAAACTAGGTATGTAACTCAGCATTTCTTCGTTCCAATGAGTCATTCTTCGATCCTTTTTTAATTTGTTTCCTGGTTTCAAAAATGAATAGCAAAATATTCCTGGACTCAAATATCTTTAAATGCAATACTTTTGTATTACAATTTTGTATCAAAAATCTATTTTATTTTAAAAAAAATGATACTGGAGTAGTTAAGAAACTGTCTTTATCAAACTATACTTTAAAAATTGAAATTCAGTCATTTTAAAACTCGCAAACTTCCAGAGTGATCCAGATAGTTAACGACTTCCACCGGCGTTTGGAAGCAAAAATGAAATACTCGAATGCCATATTACATCAATATTGGTCTACGAAACCGAAAAACTCTCGAACAAATTATTGTAAAGCATTTTGTATTGCTCGTTGTACAAAAACTTAGTTGGAAGGAGTACTCGTTCTCATATACGGCACTTCTGGTAGCAATCTGCAATAAATGTTGTTTTATGCCAGACATTATGGCCCTGGTCCTGGCAGGCAATGTTTCTGTCTACATTAAATTGATATTAACAAGCAAGTATAAGACAACAAAAACCTCGACCATCTACCAAACAAAGCGATATGGTTATCATTATTATGGTTTCACTGGAACCGAGAGCAATCTTGAAATGGTTTTTATTTCACTCGACTTGATTTATGAACCAGCTGCTCCGCGGGTTTCCGAGCGTATGGTCCAATTCCGATGAGAATTTACGTATGCCTGATATTTCAACTCCCATGCTTCCTCGTATCAAGGATAACTGGTATCAAGGATGAATGTTTGAATAATGTGTACGCATCTTCAGATTGCACCGCTACCAGCTGACGGCAGTGTTGCGAAATTGTCTTATCGGCTCGGATCATTACTTCGTAAAACCTTCGGCTATAAAATCAGAACGAGCAGTGCGCCACATCAAAGATTTATTTTTTTCGTAGCTCCTAGAATCATCTCGCGCACAAGAAAAAAACCCAAGTAAATTTGGCGTAAAAAGGGCCGCCCCGAGCCTGGTATGTAAATCGCTTTGAAGTTTCATCGTGCCTCGAGAGCCGTGTCCGCCGCCGGCTGCCGAACCACTTGACGCCGTCTAGACCGGCGTACTTGTGTCGCGCGCGCGCCCGCGGCCTCGAAAAAACAGCACCCCATGGACTCCCAGCAAAGAATCAAGCACCCGTAACAAAGCGCGATGACTTACGTGTTGGATTTGACGGGCAGGAACATTTTCTTGTTGCACGCTACCAGCTTAGAGAGATGCTTGATGAGAAAGATTTTCACCTTCAAGGTGCATATTCGGCGCGGGGCCGCAACGGTCGACGAGGTGGAAGGGGTCGGTGAGCGGCTGCCGGTTTCGGAGTGGTGATGTCGCTGCTGCTGCTGTGTCGATCCCGACGCACGCTCCGAGTCCGGTGTCTCCTTTGGCGCGGCAGCTGTAACTGAGCAGCCCGGTTGCTGTGATGGTTGCTGAGCAGTAGTGCTAGCACTCGACTCGGCTGCTGCGATGTGCTGCTGGCTGATGTCGTTGCCGACGACGGTTGTGGTGGTGGTGGTGGTTATGACCTGCTGTGTGAAGGTGGCGGTAGTACTGATCGAAGCAAGCGAGGCTAGCTGTGCGATGGCAAGCTTAGGCTGCTGGTGGCAAGGTGCGGGCCGCTCGGAGGGTGGCGCTGGACGGTGGCGCTCGCGCTCTAACTCTACGCTCGCTGTGTCCGGCTCGTCCGTCGGGGCGGCTCTCGAGCATCGGACCAACTTGGTGCAGCTGTGCAGGGAAGCTGTCGGTGAACCCGTCGCGGAGGCCGCTGGCACGCAGGATCGATCCACTTTTACTAGCGTTACGGCACTCCGCCAACCGGGCCGGACGCTACCAGTGTCGACAACTCCACTTCACACCGCACGGACGTCACGCGGGCTGTACACTCCAACGCAACTACTGCTGTGGGCATGCATTAGACTCGGGCGGCTGCGGAATGAAAACGCTTCGCACAGTACGAGATGACGGATTCTATTTTGGAAAAGAAAAGAACGAAACAAAACGGATGATAAAACATGAAACGCTCTGGAACGGTGGGAGGAACTGGGTGGAAGGGTGATGGGATTGTCGAATGATATAGTGGATCGCGGCACGAAGACGTGGTACATGTGTTCGAACGGCCCCAAACCTCTCGACGGTGCCAACGGTGGCATGAAACAGCGATAAAGATGATAAATTATGCAGACACTCATTTCGTCCGTCCAAGACAAGAACGGCGCGCGAAAGTTCGCTCGCAAGATAACACGACCGGACGGGAAAACAACACTCCTGGGTGGATTCGAATGTTTGATTCGCCGTATAGTATAGATTAAAAAAGTTTTTCGATGTGCTTAGCAAACATATGATACCAGTGCGATAATAACAGGCTAAACTATAGCCATTGAATCGGTTTCTATTAAATATTAGTATAAATTGATAGCAACGATTAAGGAATAATGGTTAAGAAGAATTCGTTTTAACCACTTTTTTCCTATGCAATTGAAAACACGTAATGACAGCAACATGTTCTTTCGATCACCAAAGGTATGAAAGCTAGCAATTGTCTTGAACAGTAATAACCATAATGATGTGCATGTAATCTATGATATGTCTTATTTAACTCGTTCATAACAGTCTAAATCTAATATAACTTGCGGTCTACTTCACCTATTGGTACAACCATTGCAGGATAGTCATACCTTAATAGAGAAAGACTGTTTAGATTGGATTCTTAGACCGGTCATGGCGTGTGTATTAGAATGTTATTTTTCCATTTTTTCGAATGGAGTCTAATGGGCTTTCTAATGGAGTCCATAGAGCTTAGTCGTTTCATATATAAAAACGCGTTTTGTTCTATTACAGCTTTTATAAAGCTTTAGATTTTTCCTCTTACTAATATTTATAATTTTATTTGATTGTTATCATAATCAGAAAACAAATTTATATCACCGAAAATAGGACAACTATTCCACATGTTTTCGATTAGGTCCAGATTTGTAAATTTTTTACCAACATAATAGAAAATCATTTTTGTTTTCCTATATATTATTTCTCTGACCGAAAGAAGTAATCAAAATCGATGGACGATGGTTTTCATAGCAAGAAATGTTTACACTATTTTCTCTCCTTTTTCCAACGATCTGTCTCGGACCCCTTTTTTCAAAAACACAATTACGAACAACTACTCCAGAACCTTGCACCAATACCTAACGTTACCTTCACCTCAATGCGTTTGATCTTAAGTAACCGGTGTGCACTGGTTGGCTTCATGAATACACGCACTTGTGTGACCATTGCCAGAATGCGTGAACAGGTGTGTTGCTATGTTTTTGTTCTACGTCCAACAGCACGTAACTCGGTCAGCGTAATCGCTGGCAACAATTGGAGGCAGTCAGACACACATATGCCATCCATCCCATTCCGGCGGGTGTGGTCCGGAACTTTTCGCACAACAAAACAACGCCCACAAATGGGATTACGGCTATTCAGCACAATCGGACGTGCTCTTCCCGTTCGGTTCCATTCATACCGGCCTATGGCACAATGGCCTACATCCAGCTGCAGCTGGTACCAAACACTGACCGTACCGCGTGCCGGTGTGTACAAGCTTCCGTCGTTTTGCATTGATTGAAGCGGAGTGCAGTGTTTGCAGTCGCGTGTGAAACTGCCCGAATGTGTCTAAATGCTACGTTTCACATCGCATCGGCCAGAAACGATTGCCACACCCCGGGTGCACTGCGTTTCCATTCTACCGGATGTAGAGGGAAAGTTGTAATGACAGTATAGGAGCTCGTGTCTGTTGGATGGGTTTCTTCATTATCGTCCAAATGCTACGCTTTCATTCAACTGCTTCACTGGTAGAACCTGTTGCCACACCTTTGGAATACCTGTAGCTTGTAGATAGAGATGCCAATGTATTGTAGAAAATGTAATCATACGTCACGGGATACTGTTCAACTCCAACACACAGTGTCACTCGGCTTTAATTTCACGAAAAAATCCAAACATACTATTAACACTACTATACGCTCTACTCAGAGGATGCACTGAGCACTTGCTTTTCTGGCTCATCCTCTTCCTGCTCTCCGTCCTCGATTTCTTCCTCCGCTGGCGGTTCGGGGTATGTGGTGATATGATCCAGACAGTCGATGTACAAACACCGATTGCAGGTGCACATCGCCTTACTATCGCCCAGTTCTGGGTTTTCTCCCAGGAAGAGAAACACGGCGCGCGGGATGAGCGTCTCCTTGATGTAGTACCCGTACTCGAAATCGCACTCCATCATCATGACACCGCAGTTCGTGCCGACCTCGGCTATGTTTTCGGGCTCGAAGAAGCTAAAGAACGAGTTCATGCCCGGGTCCTTCGTCAGGTCGTGCTCCGGCTTCCAGTCGATCTTGCAGCCGACGCACCGATAGATTTCGAACCCGTTGAATTTGGACGGTGCCTCCACGTTGGGTGCGCAAGACAGGAAGTACTGTTTGGTGAGCACCTCGTTCGTGAAGTAATCGTTGCTGGCGAACTCGAACAGCAGCTCGAAGCCCGGTTCCGGATCGTTCAGCAGCACGCACCGTATGTCCCGCAGCTGCTGGAGGGCCGGCTCATCCTGCTCCTGTACGACACCGTCGAGAAAGCTGGCCTTCAGCACCGTCAGCCAAAAGTTGGGCACACCGCTCGGCTGGTCGGCCACATCGTTCGTGGTGGCGTCCTGTTCAACCAGATCCGACACGTCCTCCCCGTTCACGATCCGGGCGATCATTTGGTGACACTCCTTGAACTCTGCCTGATACTCCACCTCCATGGCGTGAGCCTTCAGGTGGAAGTTGACCTCGCGGTCGACAATGTCCAGCTGGATCTTGCGCAGGGCGTGCAGTTTCGCTTGAATGTTCGGCGGGAAGTTGACAGCGGACGTTTCTTGAGCGAAATCGATTTCCTCGATGCGCTTTTCGATCGCTGATATCTGCTGCAGCAGCGAAGCTTCCTCTTTCGCCAACGCAGCTTCGTACGATTGTTCCGACATGTTTTTCACGCTTCGGTTGAGATTATTCAACTGGTTATTAGGAACTCGTATGTGAGGTTAGGAATACTGTTCCACACTGCCAGCTGTCTCAAATTTCAACTGAATCCGTCGTCAATCAGTGCTAGTACTGCGCGTCGCAATTAAAATCCAAGGCTACTGTGATGAGATTGGGTACAAAGAATACTGATAGGCAAGCTGAGTTGATGAGATGTCCTACTGTGATTCATATACAAACTGTGCGATAAAATTGTGGCTCAAGTGGAACGAATAGTTCAACAGAGTTCGACAGACCAAATTCAGGTTCGGTCCATAGGTCAACGAATATGATCGATAATTCCCACCCTCGGCATACTAGCGTGTGTTTCGGGGAATCTAACTTCCTTTGAAATGGAAACAATAATCACTTTCTCGGAATAATGTCTGGCAGTGTTACTGCTAGAACGGTAATTACTATTAACGTGTTCTGGTCATTTCAACTCGGAACGGATTTCAGGGAATCTGGGAGGTTAAACAGATTGTTCGCGAGATTGTTCGTTGTAAATAACCAATTTCTATAAAGTTACTGTAGAATAAGAAATCTGGTCTTGATGATTTCACGTATATGTTGACTAGTCATTGCATTCACACCAGTCGTTCCATTAAATTTAGTCTTGGTCAAAAAAGGGGGTTTCAGAAAAAAGCTACAAATAACGATTTGTCCCTAATCTACTCAGTTTCTTCACTATGTTTACCCTTTTATGGGGAAGCAACTGATGAGAAAAAAACGGAATCGAATTGCTGATTCTCCAACATATCCAACACATCCAATCTTGTAAGTCAATACGATTGTGGTGTTTTCAGTGAGTAATCAATTCTTTATAAGCTACACATTAATAAAACAAAATTCAACCAGTCGAACGAACTTACTCATAGTGGATACTCCAAAATATATTTTGAAAAATGTCTAAAAATCAAAGAAAACCTCTAGAGTTTTATTTGTTTAAATATCCAGCTTATTCAGCTAGAATTAAAAACAAAAAATGGTAATATACTAATTTCGAATAGTAAGCTTTCAATGTTGAGTATTTAAATAATATGATAATTAGGGGTTCCTATGTATTCTGAGGCTGCTAATTTCGTTCCTATATCTTTCGCTCGAAATCAGAAGTCGTTCTGGTCATGATCCATCAGTTCGACGGGACCGTTAATTATTATTAACAATATGTGTAGGTATTTCGAAAACATATCCAGACGACTTCTTAAGACTTAAGGATACGCTAAAAAATAAACGTGTTGTTTCCATATTCTTCGGGAATCATATTAAGCATGCTGAAAATTTCTTCTCTTGAAATAATTCTCCGCATGAGGTTTTACTGTTCTGGGAGGTACAATAAACGAGATTGAATGTGTAAAAACGGTCTGAATTTCAAACAGATCCTTTTACGATTGAGATCCACTACAAAGGATAGAGCCCTTTTCAATTGATCATCAAAAATTTAAGTACTATTTTACAGAGGAAATAAACAGACGAAATAAATGTGGCTTCTGTTGGAAAAAGGTATCGCTCCAACATGTATAACGCCGTTTTATCCGGTTTTACACATTGAAACTTGCTTAATATGTGTGTATCCTTGAGTGTTTGAGTGTCATCAGAACGAAGACGACTGCAAACCAAGCAAAAGTAATCATTCAAATCAGATGTTACAAAGAAGGATTTGAAAACTAGTGTTTCGGAACGCATTCCGTCCTGCTCTTCCCATTCCACTGACAGTGCTCTACCTCAAGCTGGCAAAGGGTTTTCACGCAAAATTAACTACACCATCAAACAGAATTAGCTGGATTATAAATTGATGGTTATGTTCCCGCGTGTGCTACGCAACATGTCGTCTTTAAGTCATGCATGAAACCACAATTCCACGTAACCGTAAGACGACGGACCTTGAATAAGAATGAGCCGCGAAGGCAGAAGACCTTCCATCCCAGTCTCCATCCGAACCATTTTGCGTGTTACGAATATCCCAAAACCACGAAGTTCCCGTAGGATAACGCGCAGTAATGGTTCCCCTTGTTTCCCGTTGCGCATTTGTAGTACTGAACGCGCCCCTCCCGAAGTATATAAGCGCCGGAAGTATATTGTTCCGCCGGAAAAGTAGGTCAATGTTGCCGAATTTTGTCCCGGTTGCAAAGGCGTATAATTTTACGACCCTTCCCAACGAGCGGGATATCTCACATCACTTTGCTTTTTTGTTTTTATTCGAGATCTCCTGCCGAGGGTCACTTCTTGTAGAGCTGGTCCGGTTTGATTCAGCTCCGGAAGAACCCAACCCAACAAAAAAACGATTGGAATGGCAACGCCGCCCGTTTGTGAATGGAAGATTCCGACTCGACAATCAACCGTCCGACACCAAGATAATGGTGTCGCGCGTCGACGGCAAGATTCCGATAGGACATTCGCCGTGCAGGACACTCGCCAGACCACCGACCAGACAGATTTCGCAAAGTGTAGTGGCGTGGAAGGAAGGCGAACAACGCGTTGTGTATCGCTCTGCCGGGATCTATTTTCGTTTACCCGCGCTGGTACCCGCGTTGGTTACATCGCCCGAGCATTGGGTCGATTTCCAGAGGCACCATCACCCAGGCCGTACTCTACACTGCTACACTGTGCCTAGGATTGAGCGCAATTTTCACCTTGTTTTCCACTTTCACTTTCAGGCCCATTCCTGGGGCAGGCATTGGCGTCACTGGCGGATCGTGTTTTACTAGAGGAACGTGCTGCAGGACGAAAAACATTCACACGCGTGTCTGTGTGTGTGTGTGGGGCTTGTGGCGTAATGCTTCGGTGTGTTGGGTTATGCAATACACCTGGGTGTAAACTGGGTGAACTCTCCCGGGCCTGGCGGGTGGAAGCGTCTCGTGTTTCCGCTTATCGATCCCTTTCTCCGACCGGGAGCACCCGGTCCGTGCGGACGGCAGTATTTACATCGCTCATAGAGTAATGAGCACCGCTCCTAATGTGCACGCCAGCCTGTTCCGGGATCTCCAATGAAAAAAAAACGGGGATAAGCGTACAGAGTGGGGATTTTCGGGTAGCAACAGCAAACCTTCGACGCTGGCCCCTACGCTGGAGTGAAGTTTTCGGGAAAAGCAAAGAGAATTTTATTTATGGAGGGACTGAGGGCTTTTTGTGAGGGATGAGAACGAGAACGAGGAGAAGGAGGAGGATGAGGGCAGAGCTTCTTGACACACGCGGGTGGTTCGGGCACTGCCGCGTTCGGGTGTCCTAGCGGCTTTCAGTGAAGGGGTCAATTTGGTATCGATTTCTGTCGGTATAGAGTTTGCAGGGAAGCGTACGCACGTGCTGTACGGGAAGTGACCCGTCGTGGCGACGAACACTGTCTAAAGTGGATACAGGATTCCGTGTAGGATGTCATGATGGAACAATATTATAAATGAGGGTGTTCCAAACGAACGAACCCAAACATACGGAAGGTTCACTTACATTTGATTAAAAGATGGGGCTTTATTTGAAAATTAGTCCCAGCCCAGTGCAAACCTTATCGTCCTCATTAAAGTAAGATATATAGATAACAGATCAACTATTCAATTAATAATTTCAATACATTTTCATGGTAATCACTATTATCTGTTCTATTTTCCACAGCTTTACTTTCTGTTAAAGTTTTGACAAATACAATCGAACTGAAAGTTTTCCTTCTCAAGCTTCACACATTTGTTGTTATATTTATCTTTCCACATTGATGTAGCGAAAAACTGTGTTGTGTTCATAAAGTATTTTAGTTTCATTTCCTTGTGAAGGATGTCATTGCCATTTGAAAATACCTCAATGTTCTAGTGAGAAACACTTTTTAAAAAGTTATAAAAAGCTATTGAAAATATTTATCATTGCAGGCTAGATTGAGTATCGCCATCTGTTGCCAGGTAATGGAACTAAGACAAATATATTTTTTTTACGGTTTTAATAAATCTGAGAATATCTTATTTTAATTTACAAAATCTTTCAACTCTTGCTGGCTCCATTATGCAGACGACCAAAAATAAGCTTTTAAATCCAAAGCTAATTTTAGCACACCATTTGGCAAGGGTCTCCTTTTTCACACATGGATACTTTTTCCGCATCTGGTCCATGGCATGCCACGCAATATTTACTCAAGTTTTAATTAGAGCAGGTATAGAGCAACAGGCTCTTGCATGACTGAATGCAGTAAAGCCATTGTGTGCAGCGGGCGCTTAAAAGCGCAGCGCCAAGTGTAGGGCGTTTAATTTTCGTTCATTGGATGAGCTGGTGGTCGGAGATTGCCACGGTGCCTACAGTGAAATTCCGGCCACCAGTACCGACCACCGGAGTGTTTGAAATGTGCCTAAAAAGCCCTGCGTAATAATTTCGCATTTTTACCGGACCATAAACGAGGCGAAAAATGTATAGCTGCAACGCGAAACGCACAATAAAATTATAAATTATATCTTTTTTTGCATTTTTTTTACACTCGCTTTTCTTGATGCTGGTTGTAGAGCTATAGCCCGCTGGGAAGAAGGTACATGAAATGTGTGAGTAATTTATGATATAGCACAAGGTGGAGACAGCAAACAGGTCGTATTCTGATAGCATAAGCGCATGACAAGGTGAGATGAATGTAATTTCAAAGAATAACACTTGTTTCGCATTTATCTCCATTCTTCATGAATGCTACCAATTTTCAAGCATAGAGAATACATTTTTGCAGCTGATCTTTATAATGTGTCTATTCGGTTTGTCGTTGACCTTCGTTAAGTAAAAACAATATAACAATGGATCCTTTTTGTCTTTTTTTGAACAACTGAAGCATATTTTTCCATGGTTTACTTTCTTATTGTGTCTTGCGATCATAGTTATGTTAGTTATGGTGTTATTCTTATCTTGCGATCATAGCTAACATCGTATTTCAGGAATTACCTTTTATGGTGGAGACATTTTTCAGATCATTTCTGGACAAATCTAGAAAATATAAGCGTTACAAAAAGAAACGTTCCGCGTTTCGTCTAAGCACTCGACACGTTTTGGTACAAAAAAATATAAATTCTTTTATTCTTCGCAGTATACTCCATTGCTTTCTATCACTTTCTGCTGTTTATGTTTTACGGAGATTGGAAGTCAGAGGAAATCGGTCATAGGGTGAGCTGAGACATGATATTTCACATTTTCAAGGAAGTTCAACTGTGTGGAGCCGCGCATTTTCGTGAAGAGTAATGATGAAGTCATGACTTTTTGCATACCGCGGCCGGTCATTGAACTTAGAGCGCTTAGTATAGCTTAGTATAGCTTAGAGCGCAGCGTAGGAATATTTCACGAAACAAGCAGCACGCACTCACATATAGACAGACAAACTGGTTCGTTCAGCTTTGAATTAGTGGTGAATATGTTTTAACAGTTATTTTGACATATTTTTATAAAACATTTTAACTCTTTGAACGAATAACAACCTCTAGTAGATGTATAAACACCCCAGTGCTAGGCTTAGTTCATTCGAAGAGATTAAACTGCTTTATTCACACTCTCATGAAAGGAAACAATTAGCAAAAATTAGCCTTAATATGCGTCCATAACAAAATTACCTTTAAAAATCCGACCCCAGTGCTGATGGTCCCACCGCGAAAACGATTGTGTAACGAAAAACGCCCCAAGATGGGCATCCATAAACGTTAACCGAATTCTGCCTGATCGAGCCAAGCTTATGCTGGCCCCGAAGCATACTGCCCGTCACACATGCTGGCACGACCGGAATGGTTGAACGCACCGTGGTCCGTGGTTTGTTAATTGAATTAACGCACTCATTTATCACACCTCTCCGTCGCATCATCTTTTCGCTTGCCGCGAAGACGAAGACAACGGTTGACGGAGGAGTTTGGCACGTTCGGTGACGAACGTGTACCAGACCGGGTAGGGTCTTCTCTGGCGAATCGTTCGCAGAAAAGTCACAACCAGCGACACAACTAACGTTGGTAGCTAATCATCATTATCAGTGGTTTAATTTTCATAATCATAATTCCCGATCGAGGAACGACGCGCTGTTCCGTTCGGCCGGAAGCCGGAAGGTGTTTCCAGAGTGTCGGATTCCATGCCGACAATCATTAGCCGCCGTGAGCGGCCAGAATCGCGGAGGTTATTCAACTCGGAAAGCATTACGGGAACATTATTATTATAGATTCTTGTTTTTCCTCTCTTTTTTCGGGCTCAACCCGACCAACTAAAAACCACTTACTGACTGACAGCTGATAGCAACCGTGGGCTTCCACGGCCCGTGGGCAGACAAATAAATTTAGAATTTCGTGAACAATTGTCATTAGTGCGGCTGGGCCGGGGTGATGATGATTATAAGCATCGGGCAGCTGTTGGGCTAGACTTGGGCGTCGCTCGCCATCATTTACATACCGAGCGTGGAACGGAAGCGCTCCCGAAAGGCACGATTTGGCACGGCTGACCCCTTTTCCTATCGGCGAAACGTGCGACGGGTTCCCGATCAGCCGGCTTGAGGGGTGAACTTTTTTCGTGCTCCTTCCGCCAGCCAGCCCGAGCCACTTGACCGAACTTCACGGCACTATTCTGGAGCACCTTCCGAGGTCGTGCGCCCGCGAGACGGTTTTTTCGATGCAGCACTGTTTTTATCTTGAATGAATGAAACTTTGACCGACCCGAACCGTAGCAACCGGAGGTTTCTTTTCTCCCTAGCACGACCTGCTCGGTGGAAGCTTTCCCGTGGACTGAACGTGGCCATCAAACGCCGGCCGCTCGGCGCGATTGTGGGTGGGCCCGGTGGCCCTTTTTCGCTGGCAGGGCGGGTGGTGCCGGTGCGATGCCTTATTTACTATGCAAGCATGCTTCGTGCGCGCAGGCGATTCGGTTTCGCCGCCGCCGCCACACCGGACCGCCGGTGACGAGGCGCCTCGAAGTGCCCAAGCTCGGTTCACCGAGAGCGAACGAGCGGCCGAAGTGGTGACACAAAAAAGGGCAAAAAAATAACGGAACGGAACACACAAAAAAGCGGAGGAACAAAAATCAACGAATGCCTGCATCGGACGAATGTTTGGACGGTCGGTGGAATCGGTGGAGTGGCGAAATTGGGTGACGATTGGATGTGTTTTTCGCTGCTGTGCTGCTCACTGCTGCAACGTTTAAAAACATGTTTTAGCACTTCTGACATGGAGCCGCATTACTGTCCAAAGCGCGTCTGCAGGCGAGCAAAAGCTAAGTACAGTTGAAATCTTTTGCGTTAGCGAATTATTGTCACTATCACTATCAGCTCCCATTCAACGTGAGGGATACGTTCGAAGGGTGTCGGACCATGGACATCGTCATATATTCCATTTCAACACTTTTTGACAATACAGCTGGGCTTGGCAATACTTACACCACGCTTTGGTCGTTAGTTAAGGCCGATTTTGGGCTGTGACTCCAAGTTGTTGGCAGTCGTAATGCGAGTTTTAGTTGGATTAAGGCGTCAATAAAGTCTTCTGGAGAGGCGTGCTAAGGAATTCCCCCTTATACTTTCTACTGCTGGTTTTCGCAAAATATGAATTCGTGGTTGCTCGCGGATAGGTTATTTCACGAACATTATTAAAAAGATAATTAAGGTAAATGTTTAATTCATACAACTTCCCATCAATATCCATTTGACTTCAAATTTGTTGTGGAAAAATTACATTGTTAGTTTCTTGCCTGATGATAACTTTGTCTGCTACTTGATGTTCATAGTAATAAATCGAAGCATTCTGTTTTTAATATAAGTATGAACAAGACTAGACCCCAAAAACACCAAAAAAGACAGCTCCAAATTCCGGACCCAGTCAACTTTGTTAACACTTTTGACGTTCTCTTAAGTGGACGTGACAAAATTAGGTGTGTTTTAGCTAATAATTTTAAGACGCTTGGTTCAACTTTAAGACAGTAATGTACGTTTATTTGATGCTTTTTAAAAATGAAAAATGATTGATAAATGAGAATGATTCCGAATAAATGAATGTCTTTGAAATAAAAAACCAAAATACTATGCGGTGGTCTAGTAAAACCTTATAGTTTATGTTTACATCATATTATATCATTACAGCATTTCGAAAATAAGTTTTAATTGCATTTACTCAACGATTACTTAACAATAACTGAACATAGAAAACTACATCTTCAATCATTGCAATTTTGCAGTTGATTCTGTTAAGGTTCGTTATTTAAAAAGCATGACAAAGTGTTTTGTATTCGAGGAAAAAAATGAAATAGATTCAATTATTCATTTAATAAAAATAAATTAATTAATGATGTATGCGTAGCTTTTGTACGTCGCATTTGTAATGTATAATGTTTTATGCAATACATAAATTCGCCAGTGCATAAAGAAGATAACAACTTCTAAGTTTGATTTGCGTGTTTTCATAACGTTAACAAAGAATATTAAATTCGTAAAAATAAACAAACAATGCTCTAATTGCTGGCTAATTAATGAAGTTAATAAAATGCATTAATAAATAAAAGCATTATGGAATGTACTGCTCGGTACACCATTTACGATTCTACCCAATCATCCACGCCGTACATCGATAAGAAACTAATAACACCACATCGCCAGAAGCATCCCAGGGGCAAAATCTCTGCGCGGACCCGTGCCGAAACAGCCGGCCGCTCACCCAACAATCAATTACCACGCGGCGAAAAGGGCTAACCCACCCAACCCGTCCGCAGTCCCGAATGTGGACTCCTGAGAAACACATCTGCATAAACGTCCGAAATCGAATGTCCTTGACGACCCCGTGGACGGCCCGGGGCCCGGCGAAAGGTTTATCTGGCCGTGCATGTGCGTAACCCGCGCGCACGTCACCGGTCGGGTAGGAAAGTTATAAAAAAGCTATTAACCACATCCTATCGCACCACGCGGGGAGTGGGAGCAAGTGGGCGGGAGAGGCGAAACGTGCGGATTTCACGTTTCGTTCGCGGCACCAGCGCGCAACGTTCGGGCTGTTGCGTGTTGCTTCATCAATTGCTGATCCATCTCAATAACCCGGCGTTGTTCGGCCGGAATGAAGCAAGAGAGAGAGAAAAAAACGCATCAAAAACATACACGATAATGGGACGCAAGCAGCCGGCAGGACAACCAGAACCGAGCCGAAAGAACAACGTTTGCCCAAATAATATTGGCCAGCTGGTATGACGGAAGCGGAGAATAAAAACGTAATGATTCTCCGCGGCCCGATGTTGGCAGGGTCGTGCGATTATCTCATCTGCTGCTGTGTGATTGTGCCAGTGTGTGTGTGTGTGTGTGTGTGTGTGTGTGTGTGTGTGTATGGTATCGCACTGTATGCGAAAGCGCTGTTTACTCAGTCTTCACCCGCGTTGGGTTTGCGCCGATAAAATAAATATTCGCCCGCCTCTTGAACTCGTGCAATTCGAGGTCAATGTACCGAGAGAAAGAGAGCGAGAGAGAGAGCGAGAGAGAGCGAGCGACGATGCTTTACACTGTGGGAAGACCCGGAACGTTCGGGGCGACAGGAGACAAGGAAATTTACTTTGAACTGACCCCTTGGTCAGGTTTGACGGACGAAATAAAAATTTGATACGAAAAGCCTAGCTACGGGGACAAGAACAGGACCTACGGAAGGAACGCACGCAACACAAAGCGCTCTAGGTACCGGGAGTTCGTTCATCCCGTCGCAAACACGGAAGTTTTCCGAACGAGGGACAACGTCATCTCCACCACTCTCACGGGTTCGAACGGATAAAAACGTGCTTCCCAACCTAGACCACAGCATGGCCGCGCACACAACGAAAGCAGCGTCGAAAAATGTAGCCGTGTGTAGCATTACTTACGCGGTCGCTTCCCAGCAGACACCACTACAACCTGTCCGATGCCGACTGACGTTTCAACACACCCACACACGCACCCGTGTTTCCGCGAGCTCGGGCAGGCACGTGAAGGTAAACACTTTTCATGCACTTTTCCACCACCTTTCACAGCCACCACACTTATATATGCACAAAAAACTGGGCGTCTCCATGGGTGTCCGCGCGCGCGGGGCTCCTGGTGCAAAGGACACTGCGTTTGGCCTTCCTTTGGAAACGGCAGGTGGCTCTCGCACAGCTAGATTTTTGCCAGCTTCAATTCTACGATTCAAAGTTTGGTCACTACTTTGGCGCTAAAACTACACCACACCTGCACACCGACGCGCGCGCGCTCGCGTTTGTACCGAGTGCTAACCGTGGACTGGTTCGCTCCAGTTGGGGATGCCGCTCGGTGACGACGGCGCTCGAAGCACCACAGCCGCAGCCTCACAGCGCCAGCGGTTGAAGATGACGAGATGGTGTCGTAAAACATCGGCTCCGGCGTTTGTGCGGGAGTGTGCGCACTACTACCAGCGCTCTGCTCTGCCACCTTGCCTTGTGGTGGTATTGGTGGCCTTTGGGGGGTTGCGTTTCAAGCGCGAGCGTGAGTAATAGGGGTTGAAGGCGCTTTGGGTCGGGGGTTGAAGAAGCGGCGAACAATGGGAGAGAAATGTCTGCACGGTGGATAAGTTTTCAACAATAAAAAAAAAACTTGAAATCGTCACATGTGACAGTTCAATATTTGACATTTAGCTTTCATCTCAGTAACCTTTGGATTTTATTTATTTCGGTTCTGAAGATTGTTAGTGTCATTTTGATTCGTGAGAAGTATCGTGGTGATAATTGTTATCCCAGTGTATATTTATTACTAGAGAACTAACATTACAAAGAGAAGTATGTTTGAAAGATCCAAAAGAGGACAGCCAACTCATAAGCCATAAGTACGATATTTTACTGAAGTCTTCAATTTCCTATTAAACTATTCTAGAGAACTTTCAGTTCATGTAGTAATTGGTACATTATGTGGAAGCTACCGCCCGATGGCAACGACTGGCGGGAGCACATAAATTCACCCCTCGGGTGGCACATGTGAGACCGTCACTGTCGCTGTTGCTTTTTTTGTTGTGTTTGTGCCGCGTCCCTGGCTAGAGTGACGGAACGGAACGACGACTTGTTGTCGCGTCGACTGCTGCTACGTCATTGTTGTCGTAATGGCGCGTTTCTCTCCCAACCCAACCCATCTAGTCGCCTGTGCCATTTCGTCTGGAAATGCATTTCTCCAGCGTTTCGTGACGCGGCGTTTTGCTTGCCTGCTGCAGCGCGTAGTTCCGCGCGTTGTTTGCCAGCGGAACCCCGGCGTAGCTGTACACCAAGTGCACATGCACTTGTTGTCGTTACGGTTGGACGGGCGCTGTGGCCGGGCGAGGAACAAAGACCGATATGGATCTCGGGTGGATTATTATGTCAGAATGGAGCCGTGATTATTATGCTGTCGAGGGCCACATGCGGGAAATTCTGGGAAATGCCGGAATTGTTATGGCTGGTGCCAATTTGTTTGGATATGCGGTGTTGGTAGTATATTTTGTTTTGGAAAACTTTGAAATAATAATAATTATTTATTCGTTATTTTTAATAATCGTTTAATATTGAATGAGACTGTTAAAGATCAAATATGTATTGTGGGAAAATTTCTGACACCTGCAACATTACAACCAATAAGGAACACAGTCCTTATTGTTTGTAAAGAATAACCTTGTTGACAATGAAACACTCTTAAGTTGTTTTGTTAGTGACTTTTGTACTTATTTTTTAAAATAATTAAGTCATAAGAGGATTTAGGTTTATGTATGGTTAGACGTTGGATCGTAACATCTGAACCAGGGATGTCCAAAAAAGAGCGTTAAGAATTTAAATAAGGCTGCGTCCATAAATTACGTAACGTATTTTTTTATTAGAAAGGAT
Organism: Anopheles dirus; assembly: GCA_000349145.1. Lineage (NCBI taxonomy): Eukaryota > Metazoa > Arthropoda > Insecta > Diptera > Culicidae > Anopheles > Anopheles dirus. The sequence goes on from KB673090.1 coordinate 4,040,634, forward strand.
CTGATTCTTGAAGGTTTTTGGGAAGGATCATGAAGAGTTTAAACTTATATATCAATACAGGAAATGGCCTTCGAAATTTTTTCTTCATTTTTATTGTTTTTTTCTTGAAATAACACATCAACACAAACTGCAGTTATCCATTAAAAATCTCTTATCATAAAGAATAAGGAAGAATGATTGATTTGTAAGACAAAATACTCACCCGATGTACCCGTGTTTTAGATTTTTTTCGATCACAACTGTAAAAGCAACATGTAAATGACGCAAATTTTCTTTCCCATTTCAGAATGTACTCGTATTCCATTGTTTTGTTGTGTATATTGTTACTTTATTTTTTTGTTTTATTAAAAAAAGCATAAGCTATCATGACAAGTCGATAATGCACGATTGTTGAGAGTAATAACGTAGTGTATAATGCGATTATTAGTCTTTCACTGTGGAGTGTTTCGAAGAGGACATTTCGTTGTCGTACGGACCGATGATAAAATGTCAAAAAAGAACGACATAATCACATCAGCCTAGCGAGTACATTACATCCAAAGCAACACAAAAAAAAGATTATAAAAATATATAGTATAGAAGGTAGATGTGCTAAAACCCACGCAAATCAGGGAGCACGGGCAGGCCGCGAGTTTACTTCTGGTCCCGCACGTAGTACGTGTGCTGCTTGGTGACCTTCGACAGCTTCAGGTTGTCGTGAGCGGCGGCCGGGCAGCGTCCCTCGTGCTGCTGGATGTACTGCACCTTGTACGAGCTCGACCCGTGGAACTTGTCGTCGCCGAACGAGATGCTGGACGCATTGGCCTTGGTGGAGCTGCGCGTCATATTCATGGCCGAATGGTAGTCGCGCAGTGACTTCTGGTTCGCGGCCGACGTACTCGAGCCGGTGCTGGTCATGGTGCTGCCACTGGCAAGTCCCGTGCCGGCCAGGGTCGGCGGTGCACAGGGTTGACCGCGTACCGTGCGGTTAGTGATCGTTCCGCTCTCGACTGTCTTCACGTAGTCCTGCATGCGCGCTTCGGCTGACTCTTTGCCGCGTCGGTGCAGCGAGCTGTAGCTGGTGCGGTTGGTTGTCGAGTACATGGCACTGTCGTTCAGGTTGGAGATGCTCTTGCGCTGAATCGAGCCCGAGACGCTCATGCCGCCGACTCCGTTGGCGGCGTGCTGTGTCGACGCAGTCGTGGTGTTCTGTGCCGGACGACACAGAATGGAGTTGTTCGCATTCTCCGACGACGCGAACGTGTTCTTTCGGTTGTAGTGCTGCTGCGATGCAGTTTGCTGCCCGGTCGTGCTGCTCGAGGCTGTGGCCACGTGGCTGCTGCTCGACGCTTCCGTCTTGCTCGATGTCATCACGTTCGACGCAGAGGACGAGGAGGCTGTCTGAGACGACAAGTGCTCCTGCATGGTAGAGCGTTGAGCGTTCGCTGCCGTGGCGTGGGAAGAAGGCGTCTTCCCTGCTCCGGCGGTGGAGCCGGTGTTGTTCGAGCCATCGTGCGATGCAGCTACGTGCACAAGCTTGCCTCCGATCAGCCTTGTCGTGCTGCTCGATTGCGACCGTTTCGAGGATGCACTGTCGACGGCAGATTCTCCCAGCACAATGTTGGAACTGCCGCGACCGGCACCGCCCCGTCCGGAAGGTGATCCGGCAGACACTGTGGTATCTGCTGTGCGTACGCCGCGCTGCACAGCCGTCTTATCGGTCACGATCGTGCTGCTCGAATGCGATTTGCTGACGGTCGAGCTGGAGGATGATGCGGTGTGAGTGTGCATTTCGGTTGCCGAAGCCTTGCTTTGATGATGCTGGTGGTCGGAGGTCACCACTTTTCCCATCTCAACATCCTGTTGGCGATGCGGTGACGCTAGTCGTTCCACACCATGCTGATGTTGGTCGCTGGCGAGGGACTTACTTTCCGTTTTGATCGTCTTTGTAACCCACTTGCCACCGATCAGTTTCTTCACCTGCGTCTCCGTCACCTGACCGGACGAAGCGTGCCCGGAGGTTGTCATGCTTCCACCACGGCGCCCGGACGAGTGTCCGTTGGAGGACTCCGTGTTGTGGATGATATTGTTCGACGAACGTGTTTGACTCTGAGATTTCGTTGCCGACTGCGTTCCGCTGGAGGTGATGGACGAGTCGTGCACGCTTGTGCTGCCAATGCCATGACTGCCGTGTCCCGATGTTGTTTGTGCGTTCGAAATGCTTTCCATTCCATCAAACCCAGTCTTTTGTCTTTCGACGAAGCTCTTATCCGTAACGACTACACCATCGATGGCCAGTTTCTCAGTCGCCTGTTTAGACGACGCCGACTTGTCCGTCACGACCTTTCCATCGATCACGACCTTGCTGCTCGACGACGAGACCTGAGAGCCGGTAACCTGCTCGCGCGAATGATGTTGAGCTCCGCCAAACATTGGCCCACCGTCAGGTGATACCGCTGTGCCGTTGGTGTGCAAGTGACGCGTTTCGCCGTGCTGCACGTGATGCCGCGAGTCCTGGTGGTGTTGAGTGGCGCTGCTCGTGGATGAATGCTGCTGAAGGGAGGAACTCGTCTGGTGGATCTTCGAACTGGACGATGACGATTGCACACGGTGGCTGTGGCTTTGCTGCTCGGTCATTCCGCTGACAACCATTTTCCCGTTTACCACGTTCTGCTGAGCATGATTGGTTATCGATTCGACAACATTTCGACCCGAAACGTCTTGAACCGATTGCGAATGTTTCGTCGTGGATCGTTGCAAAGTGGTGTGATCGCGTTCGTTGGTGCTAGCTTCGATGCGCTGCACTCGATTGACGGCAGTAGAACTAGAGACCTGCTCGGTGGTATGATGCTGCTGTTGCTGGGTGTGGCTGCGACTTTGCGTGAATGATTCCGACTCGGAACGGGTTGCGTGATCGTGCACCTCACTGGTGGTGATCTGCTTGCCCGTGGGCTGTTTCTTTTCTCCCTTCAGGATGGTGGTAACGGTCTGCGTGGTTACCAGCACCGCACCGTCGGCGATACCCGGTTCGTGCACTTCCTTCAGCACGGCTTCCTTTCGTTGCTTCTGTTCGTTGTACTCCTTAAACGTGTTGTAATCGCCCTCGATGTGCAAGTTATCTTGTGGTTTCACCTGTTTCGGACGTTCGGCCGGCCGGAACTGTGGTTTATCAGGCTTTTCAAATTCGCCCTCGGTACGCAAGTTGTCCTCAGGCCGTATTTGTTTGGGGCGCTCTGCTGGCCTGTACGGTGCCTTCTCAGGCCGTTCGAACGATCCTTCCGGGCGCAGGTTATCGTCGTGTTTGATAGGCTTTGGGCGTTCTCCCGGGCCAACCGGAGACTTTTGTGGCCGATCGAACGTACCTTCAGAGCGAAGGTTATCCTGTGGTTTGATTTGCTTCGGTCTGTCCGCCGGTCTGTACTGCTGTTTCTCGGGAGTCGTGAAATCTCCCTCCGGGCGAAGATTGTCATCAGGTTTGATCGGTTTTGGTCGCTCACCTGCAACAAACACTGTTTTTTCAACTCTTTCAAACGTGCCTTCGACTCGTAGATTATCTTCATGCTTGACGATCTGGGCACGTTCAGCTTTTCCAACGGAAGTTGGTTTCGGTCGATCGAATTCTCCTTCTGGTTTCAAATTATCTTGGGGTCGCACTTGTTTTGGACGCTCAGCAGATCTGTACTGAGGCTTTTCAGGCTTCTCGAAGTCACCTTCAGGTTTGAGGTTGTCTTCAGGGCGGACTTGCTTGGGACGTTCAGCTGGTCTATACTGAGGCTTCTCTGGAGTAGAGAACTCACC